>VVHJ01009095.1:7234-18703 GCA_015107715.1 Tylochromis polylepis | reverse complement strand
AGTCGATTACACATTAAAGTCCTGCCTCTCGTCAGAGGTTATTTGGCTTAAATGGCTGAAGTTCGAAAATTAGAGTGGATGTTATCGGGAGCTATTTGACAAACTTTTCCATCATGAACTTCAGGAAATGAGCCGCACGCTAACTGTCAATGAATCTAATCTCCATCTATTTGATTTATCACACTCTCGCGCAACAAGTTCAGGAGGTAATTGAAATCCAAGTGGTATTTATGCAGAGAGGGATCCGTTTCCACATATCCTCAGCTGTCACTATCTTCAGACTACCATTGTGACTGGATGACAGATTGTCAGGGGTCCTCAGCCAGACAGCTGTCTGAGAGAAAGGGACTTGGGGGGTGGGGGGAGTGGTGGGGGACAGTGAGGAGCATTAGATTCTTGCCTCCTCAGCAGTCAATCATCATTGTTTATATTTTTACCCAGTATAGCCTGGTCAACTCTGCAGAATGCCAGGCGAGGACTATTTGATAGATTACACTTATGCTTACAGCTTACTATCCTAAAACCTATCTACTATCTTATCAGGATGGCCCATAAGTATGAAAACAGAGATTGAAAGTTCATCGTGTTCATTTTTTTTTGCAAGTTTTAAATCCTCATGAACTCTGCTGTCACTGTTGTCCAACTACAGATAGCAAAGCCATTGTGGATGGGAATCTAAAGCTGATCCTGGGTCTTATCTGGACTCTCATCCTCCACTACTCCATCTCCATGCCCATGTGGGATGACGAGGACGACGAGGAGGCCAAAAAGCTGACCCCCAAGCAGCGTTTGTTGGGCTGGATACAGAACAAGGTGCCTCAGCTGCCAATCAACAATTTCAACCGTGACTGGCGGGATGGCAAAGCCCTGGGAGCTCTGGTTGACAACTGTGCCCCTGGTAAGAAGCTTGTAGTGGCATTGGCTGACTCTACAGGTCAGGTCGTGCAAGCGCTGAGTCAGAATATGCACAGTGTCTGTTGACAGGCTTGTTTTGCGTGGCAGTTTTTCTTAGTGGAGTTTGAGGTCGGGTGTGTGCCCATTTGAAACGCTATCACTTCCTCAGGAGAATTCGTCTCCTCATTTAGAAATCGGGGCCCGGTTTCTCTTACTCTATCTCAGTCTCTCTCTCACACACACACACACACATGCATCTCAATTCACATTCAGATGCCAGCCAGTGTAATCTGTCTCTGGAGAACAGGTAGGGTAAGGGGGTTGCAGAGAGGTTGCTGATGACCGGAGGATGTCCCCCGCCAGCTGTTCCACAGTGACTGAAGCCTTCAGCCTCACTGTATCAGGCCCTGAGGCCCAGGCCCAGTTTTAGTGTTTATAGCTTTGCTGCTACACAGCACCCCCAAATTTGGGCATCATTCCTCCTCTTCTGTCAAGGGGGATGCTTGGCCCTGCATCAAAATGCAGAATAATCTGTCACAGGGAGGTGCCTAAGCCACAGATCCAAAGACCACAAGGCCGCAATGTGAATCTCTGCCAGTTAAGGCTTCTGTGTCCAGCAATGAACACTAGAAAGTCCTCTCCTAGCTGTGCTTCACAGAGCGAAAGGTGGAGGAGTAGCAAGAGGAGTGTACAACACCATGTTTAACTGTGTTTACATGAGCCATTGATCTGGGGAGACGCATCTTTCAAACACTGTGCTGCAACACTGACCATAAAAGGTCCTGTCAGCGAAATACAGCAGGGTAGCTGATGAACCTAGCTCTGTTCTGAAAAACCAAAATACAGAGGCTCTGCTTTCACTTCACGTACCAAAGTACAAGGAGCTGGTTCATTAGTCACCTCGACCTCGACCTTGAAAAAAAAACATATCCTGTTTGACATGCAGTTAGCTACAGTTTCTGTTACTGTCCAGTTTTCATACAACTAAAGCATAAATGCTTTTTTCTCCTTTGGTATTAAAATGGCCTTTATGGCATTGCTTAAAAGCATCAACCGTGCTACGGTTGATGCAGGAACTCCCTGACATCTCCCAAGTGACATGTACTGAAAAAAACTTCCTTATAGTCATACGTAAACTCAACCCTGTTAATACAATAGTTCTTTGTCCATACTAATTGGATGATGGTATTCTGTGGTGTGCCTGCGTGGGCCTTTTGAGTGAGTGGCCACTCCGTTGCCAGCACTAATCCAATTTAGGCATTAGCGGCACAGAGCAGGCTAGCTTCGGCCACAGTGAAAATGCCACTGCGTCTGTTGAAGCTGTTTCTTTTGAACAGTCCTGAGAGACTGTAGAGCAGAAGTGCGGGTAAGGTGCGGTTGTAGTTAGAGGTGTTAGAGAGATAGTAGTGACAACCCAAATGGCCCTATTATAGCATCTGGATTTTAACACAGCCTGCACCAGTCCTTCCAGAGCTAAAACTGCCTTTTTGTGTCCTGTCAGGTTTGTGTCCGGATTGGGCAGACTGGGACCCGAACAAGCCTGTGCAGAATGCCAGAGAAGCCATGCAACAGGCTGATGACTGGCTGGGTGTGCCACAGGTAAGATGCATGATAGACGCCAGTAACAAACTGCCTTTGAGTGTACTGCAGCTCTGCTGGGTGGGGCTGATATCATGAAACAATACAACATGAAAAGCAAGAGTGTTTCTTCAGTTTTCTGATTGGCAACTTAGCTATACTCATGGGACATACGTTCAGAGAGAACAAACCAACTACAGGCAGATTAAACCAAAGCCTAATTTGCAAATGCAAACAGATCTCATACACATGGAAGGCAACACTGAAGTGGGGGGGGGGGGAAAACAACAGTACTATAAAGAGACCAGAGTTTTTTCCAGGGAGATTATGCTGGTGGATGCCATGAAATATTTATTACCCAGCTCAGGTCTAATATTTCCATTTAGTTTATTGTAGCTCTTAGTAAGTGAGTGTGTAGGAGTTTCATTTTGTGAATCTGTGGAGGTGTGAGATTTCTTAACACCTTCAGAGCCAGCCTCTGAAACTGAGGTGTAAATATGCCTGCGTTCATCAGAATAACAATGTGAAGTGTGCGATATTTTCAGTCCCGTCTGTAAGATCCAGTCTCCGTATTGAAATGTGCACCATGCGCGTTGTTTACTTGTTTGTCTAAGGCACAGGGTTAGTTACTCTCCATGAGGCTTAGCATTGGTGAGATAGCCAGGGGCTGTATGTCATGGCGCTGCGGGGCTGGGGGCTGGATTCCATTGTGGTGTTGTTAAGGAGATGTGGGAGAGGCCTGGCTCAGAATAAATCCCCCCCTTGCTGGCTTATTGAGGGCAACAATCCTTAACCCTGCTGTCCTGAGGTTAAATATAACCAGTGTGGCGCAGGGCTTTGTGCCAGTGTGTGATAGACAGGCAAACAAGTGCTAAAGGGGTGGTGAGGAGTCAGGGGTGGAGGGAACAAATAAGTTTTAATCCTTGTTAAATCCCACTGCACTATGCTTAATAAGGCAAATTTGTAGAAAGAGTAACCCAAAACCCTTGTTGCAAAAAAGACAGTATAGTTAATTAAGGCATAAATAAAGCAGTGCTGTCTTTTTATGGTTACAGCTGTCACCGTGGTCTTTGCTTAAAAGCGAAACCGTGTCCTCTGTAATTGAGAACAGTTTTTTAATGAACGTCAAACTTTTCCCACAGAAAAGGTCAGCCAGTTTGTGTGACTAACCGCTTTAATGCTGGCTGAATTTTTGTGCTTCAGGTGATTGCCCCTGAGGAAATTGTCGACCCAGATGTGGACGAGCACTCGGTGATGACCTACCTGTCCCAGTTCCCCAAGGCAAAACTGAAGCCTGGAGCTCCTCTCAAGCCCAAACAGCTTTTTCCAAACAAGGCCAAAGCCTATGGACCAGGTGGGCATCCCAACATGAATGAATGAACAGCTCACAACAGTTCATACAAACACTATGACATGAATAATAAATGTTCACCTTCTCAGTCTTGAAAACAGTGATGCTAGGTACTGTTACTGTATAGATAATTTAGCAGTAATGCAAGTGTGTTCGCTCAGGGAAACCTTTTAATACTTCTTTTTTTGTGGTGCATCACTTTGGTGCATTTGGTTGTCTATGAATGTTGCATTGCCCCAAGCTTTTGTGGAAGAAACTCATATTTTATCCGATTGCATTGAACAGTTTTATTTTCTGTACTCTCACTGCATTTGCCTGGCTTGCACAGGAATGTAAGCTCAATGCTGTATATTAATTGGATAATTGCAATCTAGAGGGGCCTATTTGTTTGCTCAGACCTTTCTGGTGAGAAAGAAAAAGCATACCTCATGTTTCTATATTTATATCACAGGTATTGAGCCTCATGGAAACAAGGTACTGCAACCAGCTGTGTTCACTGTGGAAACTCTGGAAGCTGGCAGTGGTGAAGTCCTGGTCTACGTGGAGGATCCAGAGGGACACAAAGAGGAGGCGAGTCATACATGATACCCAAGGGTTGTTTGGCAATCTTTTGTCAAGCTCAGAGCCCCAAATTCAAAATTTGATTAAAGGGCTGGAAAGATAGTTGGCATGCCCCCTTCATCATCCCTCCAGGAGATATTTAAAGAGTCAGTGATAAAGCAGGGTCTGAAAATTACAGGACAAAAATCACATCCTTCATAATTAGTATAAGATGATGCCCTCAGGAAAATGGTACAGGGTACCAAACTCTAAACTAAATAGGTTGAATTTTTCTTTAGTGCCATTATCAGTCAAATTATTGAATGGTAATAGGTGAAATTGTAAATGTATTTTTAGTCTTCCGTGGCAGTTCTGCTACTTCTGTGAGGTTTTTTTTCTACTGCTTGGCTGTATACAACTGTAAACAAGGCAAAACAAATTAGGAACAGTGTTTTCTGTTGTAGTTAGGTGAAACTGTCAAATGGAGTAACACAAGACGGCCAGTATTATACACATGTACATGGAAATTACTAACAAGCACTAGCAGCAGGCAGTAAGTGTGATTAATCAAGGAGAAATGTAAAGCCTGTCATGTCTCTCAATTCTGAAAGGGCAAGACTTTCTAACTCTATAGGCGCATAATCTAACTATAGACTGTATATAAAAGATGGGTGTAGCCACAGTAACATCACCCATATCCTGTACTGTCCTTGTCCCGTCTCCCTTCCCTCACCCCAGCCAGTCATGGAAGATGGCTCCCCCTCCCTGAGCCTGGTTCTGCTGGAGGTTTCTTCCTGTTAAAAGGGAGTTTTTCTTTCCCACTGTCACTAAGGGCTTGCTCATAGAGGGTTGTCTGAATGTTGAGGTTTTCACCTTACAATATAAAGCACCTTGAGGAAACTGTTTTTGTGATTTGGTGCTATATATATATAAAATTGAATTGAATTAAATATGGACTCACAGACAGACAGAACAGTAGGTAGTAGGGGTGGGGGGGAAATCAATACACTGTAGTATCACAATATTTTGTGTGGCAATATTATGTCGATAAAATCTCGATATTTTATTAAATACATTTAAGTACTCTGTAAATACAATGAACAAGAGGGCTCATCTCATACACCACCATCCTGAGAAGATGCAAGCTGAGTAAACTTACATTAAATCATCTAGAATCCACACAATAAACACTGGACACACTTAGTTTCAACAAGTTACTACAGTTAATTACTCTATTATCAGAAACAGATGCATGTAATTGCCATTTTGACCCCATTCAATCACAGACTGATAGCAGACTGACTGGCTTAACCATCTCATATTGCAGCAAAAAATAAATAAATAACTTTATCTTACAGGATAAAACAGACACTGAGAAAGTTTAACTTTGAGGACATAATTTGCAGTTGAAAAAAGGTGATGAATCACAATACATGTTGTTGCAATACTCAGCATATTGCAAAATGTTAATAATTGCAATAAAAATGTACCGTGGGGTGCCTGGTGATTCCCACCTCTAGTAATCAAAAAGAGTGCTGGTTGAAGGCAGTCCCGCATTGGCGTCACTTTTCAGAAACTGAAGATATGCCCAGCTTTTATATACAGCTTATGAATATTACATTGTGACTATTGCAACAACACACAAAGATTTGCTCATCTTTGACTAAATGCCTCTCACTTTGACTTTTTCTGTTCTCCAGGCAAAAGTAAAACCCAACAATGACAAAAACAGAACCTACACTGTCACCTATGTTCCTAAAGTTGAGGGAGTTCACAAGGTGAGAGCCCACTGGCAATATTTATTATGTGTCTAAACCATGTACATACAGTCACTGCAGAATAAAATGGACCACTGTATTAAATTTGCCTTGTTTTTTTCCTTCAACATTAGGTGAAAGTGTTGTTCGCAGGCCAGGACATTGACAAGAGCCCGTACACAGTGAATGTGGCAAAAGCTTTGGGGGACCCAAGCAAAGTCCAGGCCAGGGGACCAGGTCTGGAGCCCACAGGCAATGTGGCAAACAAGCCCACATACTTTGACATCTACACAGCTGGTAAGCATGAAGAAAACACCTACCGCTTATTGATATCAAGACATACAGAAAACAACAGTCCTCCAATAACCAATGGTTTTCTGGCAAATGTAGGGGCTGGTAATGGTGATGTCAGTGTGGTCATCGTCGATCCTCAAGGCAAAAAGGACACGGTGGAGCTCATCCTGGAAAACAAAGGGGACAGCGTTTTCCGTTGCACCTATCGTCCTGTTCTGGAGGGGCCTCACAAGATTCATGTGCTCTTTGCAGGCCAGGAGATCCCCAAGAGCCCTTTTACTGTCAACATCGCAGAGGGTGAGCCATCTATCTGTGTTGTAAATTAGTGTCACACAAATCTGATTTCTTACCATGCTGTAAGTGTTGCGGTGATCAATCCATCACAATCTGCAGTCAACTTTATTTATCCTGGAAACAGCCATCCTGTAAAGTCCATAATCCTTCCTATCTGTCATTTCTAGCTCCAACTGTTGCTCCTCCCAAGGGAGCGCCACTGTCGATAGCTCCTCAGTCAGTGCGCACCCCTCCTGGAGTGAAGGGTGGAACGGGGGCTCCTCCCCCAAAACCTGGCCGTCCAAGTTAGTATTGTCTCATAGGAGGAGCTTGTGCCTCTTGCCTAGCCAGATCGACACAGTGCAATCCTGTGTGCCAGGCCCTGCAGATGCCCCTCTGTGCTTTTCTCTGAGTTTTTGGTGCCGTGGCTTTATGCCATGCTTGTTCGCCTGCTCTATCGTCCCGTGTCCTGAAGCTTGGTGGTTTAGTCATGTTCAGAGAGAACGAGAAAGAGAGAGAGGAAACGCAGTGTTGTACACATAGTTTGCAGTTTTCCCAATTAGAATTTCAGCCACTTCCTGCCTGTCTTTGCTCCTCTCTCTTAAATATCTGTGCTTGTGCTGTCGACATGTTTGTTTTCATCATGGCTACATTTGCCTCGGCCAATATTCCATTCAAAGCCTGCTCTCAACATTTCAGAGTGACTGACTGAAATGTTGCCAGATGCTTCCTTGATGCCCTGTAATGTGTCAATATCTTATGCAGAATTCTGGACTGAAATTTGTAGAAAGCATCATTCTCATTTGCAGGTTTAGTCTGTCAACAGTTGTGGAATCCCACTTCAATTGGAATTTGCTACTAACATTGCTACAGTCAGCTCTTGGCTACTCTGAGCTTTTTTGCTGCTAAATATTTTTCTCATGCTTGTTGTTATTCCTTTCAGCCATAAGCCCAAATGCTTGCAGAGCTACTGGCAGAGGGCTTCAGCCTACAGGTGTGAGAGTAAAGGAGGTTGCAGACTTCAAAGTTTTCACCAAGGGAGCTGGCAGCGGTGCACTGAGCGTCTCAGTCAAAGGACCAAGTGAGTCAGACAGCTCTCTTCTCTGCATCACTCCTCCTCGTGCTTTTTTAGAATTATTTCCTTTGTTTGGGTCCTTTGTCTGCGTTCACGTACGCGTATGATACGGCACTAAACAACAAAACAAAATGCACAAAATGCATCTGAGCTGATATGAAGCCATACTGACGTTATTATTCCTTCTCAGCTGGAGGAGAGGAGCAAGTGAAAGTGCGAGATGTGGGGAACGGCGTGTATGAGTGTGAATATTACCCCCTTAAACCTGGTAAATACACAGTCACCATCACCTGGGGAGGCCAGCCCATCCCACGCAGGTAGGGTCCTATGGTTGCCTTCAGCGATTCATTAACAATGCGCGGTCAAATTTGCGCCACGTAATATTGTCTACACTTCTTCTTCTTCTTGTGTGCCGCAGCCCTTTCGAAGTTCAGGTGGGTGCGGAGGCAGGTTTTCAGAAGGTGAGGGCCTGGGGTCCTGGTCTGAAGACTGGCATGGTGGGAAAATCTGCTGACTTTGTGGTAGAGGCCATTGGCACTGAAGTTGGAACTCTGGGTAAGATGTGTGCAGGTTATGCAAGCTCTTATGAAAGAAAAGTAATGTCATTTTCCGTGCTTTTAAATCTGAACTTTATATGTGTGAATGCTTAATTTTTCTCAGGCTTCTCGATTGAAGGCCCATCACAAGCTAAAATTGAGTGTGACGATAAGGGTGATGGCTCCTGTGACGTACGCTACTGGCCCACCGAGCCCGGTGACTATGCTGTCCATGTCATTTGTGATGATGAAGACATCAAGGACAGCCCCTTCATGGCTCACATTCTGCCCGCAGCCAATGATGTTTTCCCTGAAAAGGTAATTCTAGCTGATATCACTTATAAGCTGAGAAAGTATAAATCAGATCGCCACGATCCTTCGTTTCAACTGCATCCCAAATAATGTATTTCAAGGTGAAAGCTTATGGTCCAGGCCTGAAGCCGACTGGCGTCATTGTGAACAAACCGGCCGAATTCACCGTTGATGCCCGCATGGCTGGGAAGGGTCAACTCAAGATCTACGCACAGGTATGGACTGCACCAGTTTGTGGAATCCTTGTTTTGCATTCACAGGAGTGGGTCATTTATATTCATGTGGGGTGTACACACCAGACCTGACAAGATTTTGTATCCACTAAGGATGCTGAAGGCTCCACCATAAACATCAAGATCACTGACAGGGGAGATGGCACATTTCACTGTGTATACACTCCTGTCAAGCCCATTAAACACACCATCATCCTCACCTGGGGTGAGGTCAATGTGCCCAGCAGCCCCTTCAGGGTAAGAGACATGGAGATGTACACACACACACACGACTTTATACTGCTCTTGAAATTAAGTCTGTTTAATAGGATGATACTTCACCAGATATAGACAAAATAAGAGGACTGCAGTGGTTGTACTTCAATCAATTGCATCTCCTTTAAGTACACTGTGAATTCATTAGGTGCTGGTTGGAGAGGGTTCTCATCCAGAAAGAGTCAAGGTCTATGGGCCCGGAGTAGAGAAGACGGGGCTCAAGGCTAACGAGCCAACATACTTCACTGTGGACTGCAGTGAGGCTGGGCAAGGTGAGCCTGAACAAGGAGATGATGTGGGCGGTTACAAAAACACTTCTAAGTTTAGTCGACCCTAAAGAAACTAGTGCTGCACCATGCAGATGTAAAAAAAAAAAAGTAGAGCACAGAAAAGGAAGAATAAGTGAATCTGTGAAGCGGTATTTATTTGAAAAGGATGACAATATTTTATAAATAAAGCCAGAGGAGTTGAGTGACTGCTTCAATATATTCACATGCTAAACTTTTGAATAACCTTTGTGAACTATGCTCATTGTTATGCACCGTTAGGGGACATCAGCATTGGAATAAAATGCGCCCCGGGGGTGGTTGGGCCTGCTGAGGCTGACATCGACTTTGACATCATCAAGAATGACAATGACACCTTCACTGTCAAGTACACTCCACCCAGTCCAGGCCGATATACCATCATGGTGCTGTTTGCAGATCAGGTAATAAAACTGTTTTTTACCTGAGTTGAGGGGACCAGGCTGTAAAATTATCAGTAGTTTTCATTTTCATTACTTGGTAATTGTATTCCTCAGGAAATTCCAGTTAGTCCATTCAAAGTGAAAGTGGATCCTTCCCACGATGCTGGAAAGGTGAGAGCAGAAGGTCCTGGCCTCAGCAAGACAGGTGAGCTTCCTTGACACCTATACTGTATAGGTGTTTACATTCGCAATGACACCCGGTACATAGCTTTAATGCTATAGGTGTAATAGAACAGTTTGACAAGACGCACGTGTGTTTCAGGTGTGGAGGTGGGCACTCCAACCCACTTCAATATCTACACAAAGGGAGCTGGCAAGGCCAAGCCTGAGGTGCATTTTGCTGCGTCAGGCCCGGGAGAGGCAGTTCGTGACTTTGAGATCATCGATAACCACGATTACTCCTACACTGTCAAGTACACGGCTCTTCAACAGGTACAGTGGACATCTGTTCGATGTCCAGTTAGATTAGAAAAGGAATTATTCAGAGTAGTACCATGCATTGTTAAATACTCATTCTTCTTCTGGTGTTTTTGAAATTTTTCTTTATTTTTTAGGGCAACATGACAGTATCCGTGACTCACGGAGGAGATCCCATTCCCAAGAGCCCTTTCCACATCACAGTGTCACCAGCTATGGATATAGGAAAGGTGAAAGTGGAGGGATTAGATACCAGTAAGTTATAACCCATCACACATCTATAGTCCAGTTAACTGTATAATTACATGTTTTATATAAATTTATTGTAATCTTTCGTGCAGAAGTGGAGGTTGGAAAAGATCAGGAGTTTACAGTTAACACAAAGGATGCTGGTGGGCAGGGCAACGTAGGTGTGAAGATGACCTCGCCCTCTGGCCGACCAATCCCGTGCAAGCTGGAATCGGACAAAGCCAAAGGCGCTCACAGTGTGAAGTATATTCCCCCAGAAGAGGGGCAGTACAAGGTTGATGTCAGCTATGATGGGAACCCTGTGATGGGAAGCCCCTTTGGGGTTGAAGCAGTAATGCCTGCTGATCCATCAAAGGTAAAAGATCATGAAAGCTGTATAGATTTCTGCACTATGTATGAAGACATATTTCTCTACCATCTCCCGCAAACTAACTTGACTGTTGCGTCACAGGTGCGAGCCTTCGGCCCAGGTCTGAAGGGAGGGGTTGTGGGTAAACCAGCTCCATTCACTATTGACACAAAGGGAGCCGGTGCAGGTGGGCTTGGCCTGACGGTGGAAGGTCCCTGTGAGGCAAAAATTGAGTGCCAAGACAATGGTGACGGCACATGCTCAGTAGCCTACCTGCCCACTGAGCCTGGCGAGTATGCCATAAACATCCTGTTTGCAGAGAAGCACATCCCAGGATCTCCCTTCAAAGCTGCAGTCCGCCCAGCCTTTGACCCCAGCAAGGTGACTGCTAGTGGACCTGGTCTAGAGAAGGCCAAGGCAGGTGAACCAGCGACCTTTACTGTGGACTGTACCAGAGCAGGCGACGGCGAGCTCACTATCGAGATTGTGTCAGAGACTGGGGTTAAGGCGGAAGTGCACATCCAGAAAACGGCTGAAGGCACCTTCTCTGTCACATACATCCCACCCTTCCATGGCACACACACCATCACGATCAAGTACGGCGGCCA
>VVHJ01009091.1:7361-35613 GCA_015107715.1 Tylochromis polylepis | reverse complement strand
AGTAATTAGTTACTTTTATAATATTGTAACTCAGTTACTAACTCAATTACTTTTTTGAAGAAGTAACTAGTAACTATAATTACTTTTTCAAAGTAAATTGCCCAACACTGTTCTTTTCATATTCTCTGGCTTCTTGCATGCCCAGATGTCATGTTAAATTTAATCTGTTTATCTTTGGATTATTCATTTAAGACAGACTCAAAGTAAAGAAAATCAATATTTTGTATTTAAACTTAACCCTAAATGTTTAAGACATCATTGGTGACAACTCCAGCGCTAGCTCAGAGTCGTAACTCTAACCCTATATTTTGCAAACAAGCAAAAAAGCAAAATGTAAATATTTTTTAGAGCATGTCAGTTAGAATGATTAATTTCCTTTTTTCTTTTTTTTTGTCAAAAGTTTGGAATAAAATCATCGTTGAGCCACGAGATTCCAAGCAAACTCGTACTGGAGCATCACCTCTCACACTTGTCCCCTCCAGTATTATCTCTGCAGTTGATGCAGGCGCCGGTCCTCTGGTCGCACTGGTCTGCATGCCCGTTACACTGGCAGGGTCGGCAGCTCGGGAAGCCCCAGTAACCCGACTGGCATCTGTCACAGTGCTGACCGAATGCTCCTGGACGGCACTGGCACTGACCGGTAAACTTGTCACAAAGTCGGGTCACGGAGCCTTCCAAACTGCAACCGCAGGCTTGACAGAGAAAAGGCAGAGATTACAAGAGGAAACTGAAAGTATCAGAGGATTTTAGAAGGACATGATGGGACAAGAAGAGGAGGTGGGTGAAAGAGTCAAACGTAGAAAGAAAAAGAGGCACTGGAAATAGAAAGTTCCACTGGGCTTTGCAAAGTTGTACTGACAGGCAGTAGAGGGCGCCAGAAGCATTGCACACAACTCATTAAAAGACCTGTATATGTGCAAGTATACAATTCAAGCTCACTACTCAACACCTGTAATGTTGCTGACGTGTGTTGACAACAGGTTCCACTAAAGAGTGCTTCGGTGGTTCTTCATATGTATGACACTTTAGTTTGTAAAGAGTCAGGATATCTCATAATACTTTGCTTTTCCATCCCTACTAATGTTTAACTTTCCATCACCACTAATGTTTAAACTTACTGAGGAAATGTTTAAACATTAGCAGCTGGGAAAAAATATGGAATGGATCTACAGGAAAAATGAGAAAGGCCTGAGCTGGATCTGCACTTCTCACCTGTGCAGCCTGAGGGCCCGAAGCCATACATTCCTGGAGCACACTGGTTACAGCGTCGAGCAATCACATTGGGTCTGCAGCGACACTGGCCTCCCCGGACATCACAGAGAGAGCTGATGGACCCCTGAGGGTCACAATTACAAGCTAGAGGACAGAGAAGCACAGGCATCAAACCAAAATGTATTATAAACAACGATCACAATGAGAGAAAAAGAGGAAAGAAGTGAGGCTAAAGTCTGAAAAATGTCTCTGTAAGCGCTCTATTACTTTTTAATTCAGATTTTTCACCTGTCTGGAGCGCATCATAA
Source organism: Tylochromis polylepis (assembly GCA_015107715.1). Classification (NCBI taxonomy): domain Eukaryota; kingdom Metazoa; phylum Chordata; class Actinopteri; order Cichliformes; family Cichlidae; genus Tylochromis; species Tylochromis polylepis. The sequence continues at coordinate 34,093 of VVHJ01009091.1, read as the reverse complement.
GATAAATAATGAGTGATTTAAGGCGTCTCTGAGGGTTGCATTTAACTTTAGGGAGGACACACTATGCTGATATGGTTTTATTTCACGCAAAAATGACATTCTTATATTCCATCTGTTTTTTTTCCAAAAGTATTTTGTTTTTGGCCAAACGTTTGTAATATTCTAGCAAAAATTCTTGGGGTTTATTTCTATAAATCTAACTATTGATTAACTTCATCAACTGAAACCTTCTCACGACCAAAAAAATGAAACATCAAATAACCATCAAACGTGTCATTTGGAATGCAGATCACACAGATTAATACTCACACTCAGCTCCAGTAAATGAATGAATGTTGTTTAGAAATAAAAGTATTCTTGTCATCTATTTCTTCATTAGATTAGAAACAATTCTCTCAAACATACTAAAAATGTTCCACATGTAAATCTAAATCTTGATAGGTTTTCTCATTCGATCACTGATCCAAGTCTGTATAAAGGCTCTGGCATTTTTTGGTTGCATCTGGTTGTGTTTGAGGTACAAGAAGAGTGGAGGATGCTTAGGTCTGCACCCACTCCCACTAAATGCTGCTTTTCACTCAGCCACTAAATTCACACAGGAATCACAGATGTGGATCAGCAACGTCAGAACCCTGACCCAGTATAAGGCTACTGACCCGAACCTATGCAGCAAACCTGTGCAGACAACACAGGCGGGATTACTGTTCACTGCCATTTTGACCAAACATGTACGTATGTGATTATGACTTGCAATTGGTGCTAATTCTTTAAGCATCACTGAGCATATCTATCTTGCAATAAACAATGAAGGGATTAACTATAACAATTAATAACAATAAAATGGCAAAAAGCGATTAATAATGATGTCATAAACAGTGTTAATTTTACTGATGTTGTCTGAGATCATGCGGGCTCCAGGAATATAAACATATAATCATAACGTCACACAAACAAATAAGCTCTATTTGTAACTCACGCAGAGCTCCATTATTTATGATAGCGGACATGCTGCTTATCAGCTTGGCACAGGTGTCACTCATCAGTGGGCGTGTCACACTCTTTGCCCCATCGTGACAGCGATACCGCTCAAAGGTCTGCCTCCTGATGTTGGAGGCTGGATCTCCTGCATTGAACATCTCCATGGCGGAGTGGCGTGGCATCAACGCGATCTGGAGAAGAAGGATTTATTAAAAAGGCAAGAAAACGCTTCTTATTTTAGACAACTGAAATGCAGCTCACAGAGTCCACGAGGAGGATGGCGTTGGCCGCTCCATTAAGGATACTGTTGGCATCCTGATAGCGTGTGAAGTCGAAGCGGAGGGTGTAAGTCACGTCTCTCTCCAGACACACAGGCTGAGGAGGCACCACGAACCTGAGGAGAACGCAGGCAGCACACAGTTACTGTACACCGGTACTGACATGCATCTGTGTGTGGACGTGAGTCACAGACCTTGCTGCAGCAGGCAGAGAGACAATGAGCCTGTCATCATCGGGGATAGTGTTTCCACAAGGGCTGCTGGTAGGAATCGGCCCTGGACGGATCACCGTTACCCGCACCTCCTCCCAGTCCCGGGGCATCTGCATAGAAACAGTGTGTGTGGTAAGCACATATTTGCGAACTCCTTTCATTTTATGATGATACATGACACGATACACAAACAGTCGCATATACCTGCGCCTCATAGCGGATGAGCAAATCGTATTCCATGGAGTAGGGAATGTCACCAATACGGAACTCCAGTGTTCCACCTTCACGTACCCGGGAAAACCCAAGACCTGTCCACATGGCAGGTCGGCCAGGTTGATGCTCCCTGATCTCCACCACACAACCCTGAGAACAGATAAACAGGTGAGCATGCCTCACCTGGCATACTTGTAGAGATTTCTTCTTACTTAAGAGCCAGACTACCAATGTGTGATGAGAACGCAGACGGCCTCACTCACTCACCTGTCCCATTGTGGCGCTCTCAGCCTCATAAAGAAGGTGATCTAGAGCCATAAAGAAATATCCAGACTCCACCTGTGTACACTGGCGCCCTGTCATGTGACTGTGGCAGCGGCACTGGCCGCTCTCCATGGAGCAGCTATGAGTAATACATACATCTTGTCATATCACTGTCACCGTTCATATGTTACATATAATAATAACATAAAGGTCCTTGATGTCATTATAACAACACATAGATTCTGCACCCATACTAGAAGATCTGTGATGCATAATAGTACTTTGCTATTCTTTAGTAGGTACGATGTTTACTATATTATTCATTTGAGTTTAGCATGCTAACAATTGATTAATATACTAAACACAAATCACAGCTGAGGGTGATGGGAATGTTTAATTATTATTTATTATGCTATTAATTGATTCTGTCCTGATGAGTTGGATGAAAAGTTAAGAGATGACAAGATTTATTACAAGTCATTATTCTGAAATTGCAGATGTGGTTATGCTTTGGCTAAGATGAACGTGTGTACCAAACATATCTAATAGAGCTGCAAAATAAGAGAAGTATTCAGTGCCCCTAGTTCAGAAAATAAAGTACTGTTGATTTTTCCTGTAGTTAAAGTTGACTCACAGAACTTCTAAGGTGGCTCAGTTTACGTAAAAAGATTACATTTTTCCTCCTGCTTTTATCCTGCTTCCAGGGTAAAGGAGTACACCAGCTAGTATTTTGAGCAGACATCCGTCTAAGAATGGTTTTAAAAGGTCCTCTTAAGCTGTAACAGACTATAACTCTTGACTCGAGCCAGAGCAGCACTCACTGGTTGTCCAGTGCTCCTCCAATATCACACTCGCAGTCTCTGCAGCCGTTCAGGTCGTGGCTCAGTGCCCAGTGTTCTGGCTAGAAACACACAAGAACAGACAGAGGGCAGGTTGACTGATACAGACGAGGGCAGAGTAACCATGCAAAACACTACTACCATACACACTACTGTATCCAGCTCTGGAGTCCAATAAAACAAGCTGTGGGGATTCACTACTGCCCCGACGGTTTAAGTTTACTTTGTCACACTGTCTTCTCATTCAGAAAAAGCTGAATTGACAGTGTGCTACATGTTTTTGCAGTCAGCAGTTTCACTTTTTACTTTTATGTTTTGGCTGCTAAACTGATACTTTGTGGTTTCTCCATTAGAGTTACATAAGAAGTTGGTTATTGCTCATTGTGTGCTCTGGTTTCAGCCTCACATCCATCCCTCTGTGGTGACACAGAAGGATATGGATGAATATGCATTCACCCTGATAATTTATAATATATAATAATATATAATTAATGTTTCAAAGCAGTGACAGGGTGCCTAAAAATAGTTTTCCACTGAACATTAATGCTCCTAAAAGCAGGCTTGTAAAACAACAGGATCCACTTGCGGACTAGGTCTAGACCTGACCATTTAGGGCCTGCTGTAACCCACACCAACCGGACAAGCCACAAATCCCTGGGCTAAATTTAGACGCATGACCCAGGCAGGAGCACACATTCCTGCCTACACTATTCCTGGCTGAGTAGGGGTTTTTTTGACAAGAGGATGAATTATAACAGGAAGCTGATCACCTTCTGGCCAGAGAAGGTGTGAGAAAATTTCGCTTAATGTCAAACTTGATTTGATGCTGCTGTAATTAAACTGTATCAACCGTGATGTCAAACACAGCATGTAAAAAGGAGGAGGAGTGGTTTAAAAGAAAGAAGCAAACTAAGGAGGTCTGAGCTGTTGAGAGGGAACACTGCATGGCTGTGAATGCTCTTACCTGCCAAGTTCCCTTTCAGGACCTTTGCTGCAGGTAATTCCCCCATTCTGTGTCTCACCTCTAATTACTCTAACTATCAAATAAAGGCAAAATGGCTGCAAGATGTCACTATGTTACAACTACATTACAGCATTGCTTACCACTTCCCCACTCTGGCACACCAGCATGACATGACCTCACCTGGCATGTTTATGCCCTATATAGATGGTATAAGTGATTTTTTTTGTTACATATTTATTAAGTGTTTTTTTTTTTTTAAATAAATGATTTTTTTTTTAAATCGCTGTCCAGTAATATCAGTGTGTACAGCTGAAGTGGACATTTAGGTCACATCAATTTCACAACCAAATAAAATGTTTCTTAGGGTAATGCAGATCCTGCAGATCCTAATGTTGTATGAAACTAAACAAAATACACTTTAGTTTGTTTACACTTTTTAAACAGCTGGGTGTTCTTCAGATGTCTTCCAAACTTTTACTTCTGATCCAAAGTTAACCTGATTTGACTTATTTGGTTTCCAGTTAGACCACTAGCACATTAAACCTCTAATCAATGGAAAATTGCTCAGTGGGTGAATATGAATTTCTGACTTTCACTTTTCAGCCAGATTGAGACATAAAGCCCATGAATGACTTTAGCCTGGAAAACACCTTCTATGGGTTACTGCTGTTTGTGGGGAAAGAGACAAAGAGGGAGTACATAACATGAAAAATGAAGACATTTTAGACAAGTCTAGAACAATAAGTGTGTTTGTGATGTCTTACCAGACACTGGTCACAGCTGCGTCCAGTGACAAGACGCTTGCAGAAGCAGTCTCCGCTGACTGGGTCACACTGGGAGCTACCTGACACTGTTCCTCTGGGGTCACACTGACAAGCTGGATGGAGGGTGGGGGCATAGGGTGGAGGTAGTAGTGAGTTTAATAAAGTATTCTGTTTATCACCAAATGGTACACAGTATGAGGGAAAATTGACAGAGACTATTCAGAACTTGTGTAACTGCTAAGAGGGGATATACTCACGCTGGCAGCCGTGAGGGTTGTCCGTGCTCAGGCCAAAGAAGCCCGTCTTACACCTGTCACAGCGCGGTCCCTCCACATTAGTCTTGCACCGGCACTGACCTCCCACCATGCTGAGAGATGGGTCCGTGTGGCTGTCGCACATCCCCCCGTTCTGTGAACCGTCTGGGTCACAGTCACACGCTGTGGGACAGACGCGCAGCATTAAATGATGAATATCTACACTTATTCTAGTTTGTGTGGTTTCTGCTGCGAGTCCAGCCATTTTCAACAACTACAACATGGCCCAGTACAGGTCCCCACAGAGGTGTCTATAACACTGTAAATATATCCTCCAACAAGAAGTATCAGCTCTCACATTGAGAGAATAATTACTAGATTAAACTATTTAACTTAATTTTAACTTCATGAAACTCGTCTTAACCTGAGGCAGAAACGTGAAGCCTGTAGTGCACATGCATTGATGACAGACTTAAAAGAACTATTGTGTGGATAAATACAGCACTACAGACAGAGCACTTTTAACCCCTTGAAATTGCAGCTGAAAGCTGATAGGCTGATTACAGTCATGGTATATCCAAATCCAGGCTAGCTGTGTGGCCCTGTTTCCATTGTTTGTGTTAAACTAATGCTACAGGTAAAGGTCCAGGCATGGTGTTATGTTAGCGGTATCCAAAAGCTACACAGAACTTTTCAGGCCTATGTCTTTAGAGCCGTTCCTGCCAACGAGGGAAGAGGAGTCAATGTTATACAAAGGATGTTTTTGTAAAAGAAAATACACCGCAAAGAACCATTTCTTCTTCTTCATGGTAAAATCAGCTTGTGTTCTCATTCCTAGTCATACCTACACACAGTACCACTATGATCACGCTGGGTTTTGGAGGACTGGACACAAGTTTGTGCCTGAATTCCCACAATCTCTCTCCCCACGTAGCCAAAGAGCTATGCAAGCAGACCGTAAATCCTGCATAACACAGCAAATGTGCATATTTCAAAGAAGCATTTATCAGACTCACGTATGCAAACTCTTGGGTCTCTTATATCCTTGACAGGGTCTTTGTAGTAGAACGGTTTGCATGTCTCACAGTGGTGTCCCATGGTGTTGTGCTGACAGTCATCACACACTCCTCCGCTGACGTTTCCCGTAGCCAAATACACCGCCATGTCAAAGTGACAGGTTGTCGAGTGGCTGTTACAGTTACACTCTGAAGAAAAATTTATTTCATGTTAATAATTCCTTCCTTATAGATTATTATTCCTTCACTGTGCATTGTTATTCTTTTAAAATTTTTATTTAAGTGTTTAACAGATACACCAGTGTGTGAGCTATTTCACTTTCCATCCTCATAAACCTACAACAGATACAATTAATGATTTCAAAGCTACAAGTAACCAGCTCATTCATCCGTACTCACTCTTGCAGGCGTTGGTGTTGCGTCCTTCAGCTGGCCTCCAGGGCTGGTCGTTGTAAAAGTCATCGCACTGCTCACAGTTCAAACCCTTAGTGTTATGGTTACAGACGCACCTGCCATGAACCTTAGCATGAGATCAGAAGTAAGGGAATGGGGGATTAAAGAGGAACACTGAAATGATGAGAAAAATTAGGCTGTAATGTGCTAATTAAAGACACTGCTCTGTATTCTGTACTGTAGTCTGTGCACACAGTCAAGCGAAAATATCTATTACACGCTTTGCCGTGGCACTGGGTTGAATGTTTCACCATTAGACCTTTATCGGGCAAATGTTTAATGGCGCGCTTGGTGACTGGAATGGGAGTTGAGTAAGACCTAGTCATATTTATTATGAAAGTGTTTAATTTGTCCACTTTAACTGGCCAAATGAATGCATCCCCAATGCAGTTTAACTTTGTGGGTGCATTAATTTTTTATTTAGCTAGCTGTTTAATAAAATCTCTTTCTGGGCATATATTCATGATCGTCTCTACATAATAACAATTTTATAAATTAATTTATCACATATGCTAAAACTGTGAGTGCTTCTTAGCATTTATACGTTACAAAGCAATTGGATGGATTGTCACTGGCTTCAAGACTCAGCCATCTATTCAACTGGATTCAATTTTATTTATATAGAGCCGAATCACAACAACAGTCAACTCAAGGTACTTTATATTGTAAGTTAAAGACCCTATAATAATACGGGAACCCCCTCAATCAGACGACCCCCGATGAGCAAACATTCATCGGGAGCAACAGTGGGAAGGAAAAACTCCCTTTTAAGAGGAAGAACCCTCTGACATTACTCAACCAAAATACAAATAAATATATTTTTGGCTTAGTTAAAAAAAACATGTGGTATTCTGTTTGCATTGGATTTTTCTGATGTCACTGTTCTTTCCTGAAAACTTCATCACTCACCATTCCTTCTACATCATCCTTGATGCCAGTAATGGGGGCACACTCTGAGGCATGGCCATAACAAAAGCAGTTTCCACGAATGACAAGCTCATATACTGCATAGTAGTATTTCTCTTTGATTTCATCTCTGGGGTCCAGCAGGTTGTCTCCCAGTGTGTGAAGTTTGGTGAAATTCACTCTCAAGTTGGTGATCTTCAGCTGGTCTGATGGAAAGAAGACACAGATGGAATAAGCAGAAGAGGAACAGGGTGCAGATATTTTAAGCTTACTAATAATTCAGTTCAGTTAAATTCAACTTTATCACAAGCACCTCAAGGCGCTTTATATTGAAAGGTGTAGACCCGACAATAGAAAGAAAACCCCACCAATCAGACGATCCCTTATTAGCGAGCGCTGGCGACAGTGGGAAGGAGAAAAACACTAGATGATAGCTAAACTTTTTAGTTAATATATGACATTAGTAGGGTAGTGAAAGTAATTTAAAGAAGGGGTTTATAAAAGACGCAGAAAAACAAGCTCATGAAACATAATTGTACAAAGGATCACTGCTGCAGCATGAGGACGTCAGCCAGTGGAGCATGACAGAGCTAAATGTGTGGCAAAGCATTACGCACTAACTGAAGTTAATGATTTGGGATGGTGGAAGGATCAGTTAGCCATCATAGCTCAGAGGAACCTCGACGTTACATTTGTTGCTCCCGCCAGTCCAAACACCTTATTACGTACTACCTTACACTACAGTAAAAATATTTCAGTCATATATGAATTTATTTTTTGCAATATTTTTTTAGCATCTTAGTTCAGACACCTTTGACAACTACACCTATTTCACTTGTTTCATTGTTTGCTATAAAGAGTAAAAACTACAGGTGCTGCTAACTGAATATGTCATCCATATATCCATCACAATTTCAGCTTTAAACTGACACCATGTGCAAAAATGGCGGACAGTAATGGAATGTGGTGTTGAGAGTCCTTCCCTCATCCTGTACCTTAATCTTCTTAAACTATTTGGCAAGAGCTCGGGATCTTTTCAGCCTGTCGACATGCTGGAACATTCTCTGTGGTTATAGTCCAGCTGTTTACCAGTAGCAGTCACCTCACACAAACTAATGTTTATGTAGCATAGTGCATATGTTAGAACACAGGACACACGCCTTTCCCTTCACTGTGACAAAGCAGAAACCACCCGGGGCTGAAAAGAGCCACCATTGTGCTCTCGATGCATTTTGAAGCATTTTTGTTGAAATTATCTGACAAATGATATGGCTTACTGCATGTATTTTTTATTCTGATCTTGGCACAACTTAACAGTTAATATGTTTCTGTGTGTTTCAAGCTTGCTAGCACTGGCTAAAAACATCATACTCCACTCTGAATATGGTACCTTCTGGCTCCAAAACAATGCTGAGGCTTGAAAATTTGGAGTCCAAAACCAATGAGTGATGCCTGAAACACCAAAAGATTTTTAAATCGATCTTAATAATGAAGCTTTTTACAGTACAAATCCTGCCGGCTGGTTTACCAGCTTCCAAACATCACACAGAAAGTACTGAAAATGTTTAATTCAGTGCACACAATCAAGAATAATATAAAGTTCTTAAATATCACAGATCTATAATTCACTGCAGCAATGCTAAAGACATTTTTGCAGACCGTCAGTACTGCATGAACCCTGCAAGTACCCGAAAACCTTTTTTTAATTTTAAATGTTTTCTAGGTGTTAAAAAAGTGCCTTTTTTAATAGTTTGTTTTAATCAATGTATCCATTTCCCAAAAACCAGGTAACATTAAGTGTTCTCAACTGAGCTTCCTGTATAATATCCCAATGAGTGTGTACTGGTCAAAGGATTTAGGTCACAAAAGGTTCATTTTAATCAGGGCTCTTACTGGTGTAAATGTCTACAAGTAATGTGTCCTGAGGGTTTGATCTTTGGGCCAAATTCAGGCCAAAACATTCTTCCTCGAGAGACAAAGACACAATTAAACAGCAACCCAAGAAGAACTAAACTGGATATAATCAACTGTCTTGCGAGCAGCAGACATTAAATATGAATAGTTCAGCTGCAAGGTGGTTAGAGTACAACATGTGGACCAGTTCCACTAAGATATTTAACAACTGAGCAGGACAGCCTCTGCTGATGCACTGGAAATCATGCTAGGGTTTCTGGGAAAAGCTCTCATGTCCTGCCAGTCTAAATATGAGGGTTAGGACAGGGAGGCTGCATGGGAGAGAAACAGCTGCTTTTCACATCTCACCATGTCTTCCACACAGCAGGGCCATGTTTCACACACCAGAGAGATGTGTCACAGCTGAATAACAAGAGCTAATTGTGTCTGCTGGAGTTTGATTTATGATGATAAATGTGAGTATGACGACAAGGGGAAAAGGGCAGGGTTTTTGTGTTTGTTTTTTTACACATTTGTAGTGGCTGTCTTCTAGTATCATTTACATGATCATGTATTTCATTATATGACTGTAACAGAAGCTTGTTTTTACAGAAGCAACTGGTCATGAAGAACTCTAAGGGCCAGAATTACTGAGCTGGGCAAATTAAGGTATTCACCGATGGGAGTTGCGGGTGGTCTGCCAACAATGTACCGACTTATGAATACAGATACAGCAAGGTCGTTTCAGTAATGACCTACTCAATCTACCAAAAGCAGCACAAATTAGCAGATGTGATGAGGGTGGGTGTAATCTAGGACACTGGTGTGGGTTGCTACTTTTTATCTGAAAAACAATACCAAGTAAGAGTAGGTTTTACACATGTTTCTTCCTGGAACAGTGTCAATTCGATTAAATTTTATTTCTATAGGACCAAATCACAAAAACAGTCACCTCAAAGTGCTTTATATTGTAAAGTAAAGACCGTATAATAATACAGAGAAAACCTCAACAATCAGCCAACCTCCTGTGAGCAAGCACTCAGTGACAGCGGGAAATAAAAACTCTCTTTTAGCAGGAAGAAACCTCCAGCAGATCCAGGGTCAGGGAGTGGCATCTATCCGCCATGACCGTTTTGGGGTGACTGGAGGAAGAAACCACATGGCCATTCAGACTAGAGAAGCAGCAGAAGGGGAATGGACATGTTCTGACAAACGGTGAAGATTTAAGACAGTGAGGGAAAACATGAGGTCTTGAAGGTTTCTTTGGTTGAAACACAAGACTGGTTGAGAGAGTGGCTGCAATTTCACCAAACCTGACATCTGTGTGTAACAGCTGACCTGTCGGTTGTGCAGAACACACAAAGAGAACACAGAGCATTGGTTCCTGTCAGACCCTGATCCTGTTGTTAATGAAGTTACTGCAAAGGAAAGATTGTGATATACAACAAGCTGTGGACAGCCGACAGGACAGTCAGCACATCTCTGTGTTCTGAGATGTGCTGACTGTCCAAGATCTCCTAAAAATACACATGCATTACGCCAGGATAAAAACAAGTTCAGAGGCACTTTTCCATTGCTAATTTTATAATACACCTCTTTAGTAAATCTTGACAGTAATCTAAGGCCAAAACAATCTTAGCTACGATTCAAATCCCTAGTAAATAAGACTCCAAAGCTAAAAAAAAAGCTAACTCCTAAAATTTCCTGCCTGATACCTAGCTACTTACTGCTACCTTGTCACAAGGGGTAGCTCTGCATGTTTTGACTTGGCTGCCGGATACCCTTCCTGACACAACCCCAAAAGGGTCTTGGAGTGAACAGCAACCTTTCACTTGTTAGGCGAACATGTAAACGATGCCTGATATGTTTTAATATTAAACCACAAAAAAGAAAGATTCAAGCAATATAGACCTGGTGTTTTATCTGTTTAACCTTTTTGATGACTGCTGCATGCTATCAGGCTGTTGTGTGGGACCTACTCTGTATAGTCGGGCTGTATGGATCCTGAATCCTGATGGCTGGATCCAACACTCTGTAGATGACCTAAGCCAGGAAATAAATGTTATGCACATACATTACATCATTACATATGTGTATTATGCCACATAATGTTATATATATATATATATATATATATATATATATATATATATATATATATATATATATATATATATATATATATATATATATATAATTATTTTTTTTTTTTTTTTTTTTTTTTTATTTTTTTTATGTATATATATATATATATATATATATATATATATATATATATATATATATATATATATATATATATATATATATATATATAACATTATGTTATATGTTAAATAACATTATTTAGGCCAGTAGGTGTAGTAAAAGTGTTGTTAGTTTGGAGACCAAACTTGCTACTTCATTCCAGCCTTCAAAGGATTAGCACAACAAAATATAGATACTCTGGATATGGCTCTGTCAAAAAGAAAAAAAGCAAAACAAACAAAATAGCCTACCTCCTTCTTAAAGTTTAATAATTAACACAGAAAAGAACCACACTGACAGATTTTGAGCCAGGCTAGCTGTTTCCCCCTGGTTCCAGTCCAAGACAAGCTAACAGAGTGAGAGGAAAAAGATACGAAAGCTTTTCATCTCAGCAAGAAAACAAATTTCTACACCTAAAGCTACTTTCAGCTGCTCCCTTATTCGCAAGGGGTCAGCTCAGCAGCACTTAATGTTTACACCAAATGCCCTTCATGTTGCAACCCTTAAAAAGATTTGTGTTTCCCTCCAGGATCAAACTGGGGATCGTTCACTTGCTAGGAACTTGCATAAACCACTACACTATCAGGCTGTAAGCGTGTCCTACGTGTGGACTACAAAAATCACCTGAACAACAAAGATTTAAAAAATGCTTTAAGATCAAGGTCATTTTCACATTTGTCTCAGATTGGATTATTGCATCAAACAGTCGCTCACCTCTCCCTCTGTCGATGGCTCAATATCAGAGTAGCGCGACTCACACATGATGTCATTTATGTTACGCAGAGGACCCTCGGAGACTCCAGGAAAGACAGAGGCACAGTCATGGGCAAAGTAGCGGTAGATCTGCCAGGTACGACCAAAATCTGCTGAACGCTCAATCAGCATGGCTGCTGGCCGGAAAGTCTGTAAAAGAACAACGCCTTTTTGTTTCATATATAATTTTGACTGCATCTGAAAATATGAAGGTCAAGGTAATGATCTGTGATATTTTTTCTGACCTTGAATGTCATAATCAAGTGAGTAAAATGAAACTCTGCTTCCAGATCCAGCTGGATAAAGACATCCGACTTTCCTGTGAGAACAAAGACAAGGAATGGCAGAGATGTTAATAAAGCTCACTCATTCTGTATCTGCTAATGCCCGTCAGCTAGTTTGCGTGAAGAATTTATAAAGTGCTTACATTCAAATGATCATTTCCCACAGATGGATGTTACAGAATAAAGGTTAATGGCATTATGTGAAGTGGTAACCGCACACTTGGCTGGCAGAATGGATCCTTGACAGGAAAAAGCATTCACTGTTGGCGGGAGAAATGTGGAGTGCCTGTCGGAAAGGCTCACACACTTCCTGAGCTGTAGCGCTCTCTGAAGGGCCACTCTACTTTCACTCTTGTTCTCGTTGTTTTGTGTTAATTCTGCAGTAACAAAGCCAAAAGGATCTTTCCATTCCTGTGTACTAGGTACATAAGAGCCAAGCTGTTTGAATTTTATATCCTAAAACTGTGTAAAGCAATAACCTTCAAAGTAGTAATTAAAAAAATGAACCACAACACATCACTTTCATCCACAGATGTCTACTAATGAAATATTTTGGGGACTAGACTCTGCCCGTGTTGCTGTATCATCTGTGTGTAGATGCTGCTGTGTGACAGTGGAAGTGGCAGAGTAAGAACAGACATCCAGAGTTTTGAAACTCATGCACCTCCTTCCATGCTACTCTCTGCACGGCTCATTTTTGTGAGAGCCCAGTCCTCATATTCCCTCTCCCTATGTTAGCCAAAAGCCAGCACAGGTTCCTTTGAGGCCTCTGTTGCTTGCACGTCTTTCTTGGTTCTTTTTTTCTTACATCATCATGTTATAGTCTTGTGTGTCTAGGTATTTTTATTATTATTAGACAGTAAGGTCAGTCTCTCTTAGACTAGAATGACAAGCACAAGCACACTCTACATTATAAAGCTGATGAGGCACAGAAAAGACAAAAATGTAAAAGAAGAAGGCTGAGTTGAAGAAAAGAGGAGAAAGTCAGAGTAGACAAGGATTGTGAGGACAAATCCAAAAGTAGATTCTGAACTTTTATTATAGATCAGTTTTTGCTTTATGTAATTGAATCGACACATCGACACATAATGAGTGTGCACACAACACACCTGCTCCACTGAGTGCCTGACACTCATAATTCTGTTGATGCCTTATTTTTTACCAGATCCTTGTACACTGCTCAAAAAAATAAATGAACACTTTGAAAACACATCAAATCTGAGTGGAGGGAAAAAAAATATCTATACTGATCTATATGATCTAAACTGGGCCGGGAAATGTGTTAGGAATGAAAAGATGCCACGCTGTTTGATGGAAATGATCCATCTACAGAGGGCTGAATTCAAACACGCTCCGAAGTGAAAGAGTGATGTGGTAGGCTAGTCCATTTTGCTGAAATTTCACTGCAGCTACTCAGATGCTACTCAGTTTGTACAGCCCCATGTGCTTGTATGCATGCCTGACAATGTTGGGGCATGAACCTAATGAGACAGATAATCACTGAGCTCCTGAAGAGACTGAGGTGAAACCTGGCAGCATCGGATGGCCCAAAACATAATCTATGAAAGTACAGGGCGCCATTGGTGGACCTGCCAGTTCTTGTATTCTATGGCAAATACCAGTCAGGCTCCACGGTGCTGGACAATGAGCACCGGCTCACTAGAGGGTACTGGGCCCTCAGTCCACCCTCATGAAGTCTGTTTCTGAATGTTTGGTCAAAGACTTTTACACCAGTGTCCTGCTAGAGGTCATTTTGTAGCTCTGGTAGTGCTCATCCTCATATCTGTCCTGCTGATGGGTTAAGGACACTTCTACAGCCCTGTCCAGCTCTCCTATAGTAACTGCCTTTCCTGGAGTCTCCTCCATGCTCTTGAGATGTGCTGGGAGACACAGCAAACCTTCTGGCGAATGCACGTATTGATGTGCCATCCTGGAGGAGTTGACCAATAGTGACCCTAACCTAATGCAAAACTAGTTTAAAAAAACAGAACAGATGAGGAGAAAGTGGCCTCCACCTCTGAAACCATTCCTGTTTTGGAGGTTGTCCCATTGTTGCCCCTCTAGTGCACCTGTTATTAAATTCAGTAACACCAAAGCAGCAGAAACTGATTAACAATGCCCTCTGCTACTTGATCAGTATTCAAGAAATTTAACAGAGTTGAAGCTCCTTCTAATTTTAATAATCCTAATTTTTTTGTGTTTCCTATATTGCCCCATGTCTGCATCAAATTGTTTTTTTGAGCTTGTTCTTTGTCCCTGTCAGTTAATTTCCAGTTTTATTTTGAAGGTCAGTCCCTTGTTTCTGTTTTTTAAATTCCCTCCTTGTGTTTTTTCCCCAACCTCATTGTTGTCCTGTCCTATTATTGGTCTCCCTCTGTTTTCATCAGGATTCTTAATCCCTGCCGTTGGTTATTTCCTGTTGCTTGGTTTGGTTGTTTGGTTTTTGCTTTTTCCTGCATGTCCTTGTAATGTCCGCATGCAATCCCAGGAAATGGGTTTTCTATTTAATATGTGAACACAATCAAAGCACTGTGTCCTTATCAAACCAGCCTTCTGTGAGCGCTGCCACATTCACCAAACAAATGCCACAAAGATGCCATGGAAAAGCTGCAGCTACCAGGAGTAAAAATAGTCACTGTACTTCCTGCCCCTCTTTTTCTTCTTCTGTTTCTCCCTGATCTATTCTGGGTCTAGAGCTTCACAGTGCTGTCATCAACACTACTCCATTACTGTGGAATGACTCACAAACAACTAAAATGAGCCCTATGTCCATTTGGCCAGTCATGCACAGATCTTTACAGCCACTCATCACGATGAAGAATTTAGTTCACCTGAAAATAAACCAGTTACAGTTTGTTCCTCTTCCTGTTTTTATTACTGTGCACCACCCTCGCTTAATTATTCCACTTATTCTCACTTTTATCTTGACATCAGAGTCTTAACTTTTCATCTTCTCCCTCTCTCTGTTCAGATGCCACAGCACGCAGAGCCTACTCTGTTATTAAGGACATGTGTAGCTGGTCAGAGGATGCTGGCCACAGTGTGTGTTTGAGTGTGTGCGTGTGTTTGTGTTTGTGTGTGTAACTGTGCAAAACTAATACTGTATTTCTCCAGGACCATTTTCTTAGTGCATGTGGTTTTATTAAACTTTAAGGATCTTTTTCCCTGAAATATTTCTTCAGCATATATTGTACCTCTCCTTGCGCATTTGTGTATATTTTCTACTTTATCCCACCACTTTTTCCCTCCTAAATAATATTACTTTTACCTATATACCAGTATCTATGTTAAGCGCAAGCCTTGGTAATTTTGTCAGCTGTCGAGATTCATACAGACTGAAACAAAGCAGTTTCTTGAATAGGATTTTAAAGCAACTATCTCAGTGTCTTAATATGATGAGTCTACTGCTCTTATGTCCAGCAGTCTTTAAGCTATATGCTAACATGGGAATGCTAACATGATCTGGCACATGCTGCATGCTAATATTTGCAAGACACACTAAACACAAAGTACATCTGAGGTTAACAGGAAAGTGTGAAAACTATGCAAAATTTCATGCTAATCTAAGAGACATTTAACAACAACAAAAACACTGTGGGTCTCATCAGTCATAAAATCATTAAATTAATAAGACAGAGTTTCCATTAACCACAAATGCAATTTCCAGACTTCATGATATGAACAAATAATGCCTGTGGTCTGAATTTATTATATTGGGAAACTCACAGTACTAGATTAGAGCGATGGTGCAATAAAAAATACAACTATATTAAAATTCAGCTGGGGAACAGTGTTTACTGCATAATATACTGTGCAAAAGTCTTAAGCCACCCCTCATGTCTTCATATTTTGCTTCCAAGGAGCTCGACTCTCTTACAGTTTTAAAGTTGTTTTTAGCAGTAGTTCTCCAGGCTTTCTGAAGGTTTATGAACATTGTCTTTGGACACCAGCTGCTTTTTTTCCAGTTATTTTCATTTACAGGTAAAATAGGTTTTTGCACCAACAAGATGATTCCCAAAGAGATTTTAGTCAAAAACCTGGCTCTCGGTAAGGTGTGCAGTGTGTATCTTTAAACATTTTCGAGCAAACTGGAGGAGTGGAATAAAAGAAGAGGCAGGTCTAAAAACTATCTAAAGCCCTAAAGAAACAGGAAAAAAGTGAAAGCGCTGCATCTGGCCTATCAATCAATTCATGTACTGTTCACTGAAGCCTCATCAGAAATGGTCTTAGTGGAAAGGTGGCTGTCAGGAAGCCATTTCAGAAGAAGCAAAAGAGGAAGAAAAGGTTGATGTATGCCAAAGTACTGAGGAATATGACTGAAAATCTGTGATAACATGCCTTATGGAATGATGAATTCAAATGTTAAATTCTTGGTTCAAATCATCATCAACATGCATGGAGGAGGTCATGGTTTGGGGATATAAAGAAGAGCTTTGAATATCTGTCAAAAAGTCCTTACAAAAATTACAGAAACTTTGCCTAAGAGATTTTAAGTTGTGTTCAAGAATTAAGGTGGTCATACCAAATATTGACTTTAAAGCTTGTTAGAATTATATAAACTCTGTTTTTGCCTTATATACCGTACTTCTACGTGCTTCTATAAATCGCATTACCTATTCCCCATTTATAAAGCAGGGTGTGCGCAGTACAGTAGTGGCAAAGGATGCATTTTAATAACAGGATACAGGACTCAACAATGGCGCTCGCTGGTCTGCTTGTACAACTGAGTGGAAGTAAGTTAAGCTAACAATAATCTCTACTTAAGCTTTAATTAAGCTGAAATCAGTAGATGACCATAAAGTATCCTCACCATTCTCAGACTGCCACCAGGACTTCTTGCGGTGAGGCTTGAAGGTAGTGATAACATTCTCTATCTGGTGACTGATGGTGTTGTACAGTGGATTATATGGTCGTCTAGAGTCACAGTCAAAACACTTCTTTTCATCCTGCAGCAGTAAAGCAAAATAGAAAGTGTGACAGAACCACAGACAGAATGTAGTGAAGAAACACATTTAACTCATTCAGTTCTCACTTGAGATTAAAGCAGAGTTCAATAAACAGGAGTGTGTTAAGGTATACGGTAGACCTTATTGTGGGTCTACCTTACAATTTAAAGTGCCTTGAGGTGACTGTTGTTGTGATTTGGCGCTGTATAAATAAAACTGAATTGAATTGAATTGAACAAACACACTTACCTGCAAATGACTGACAATGCAGTAAGGCTCTTTCCATCTCATTCCGCACGTGGATGAGGCTTTAAGGTTCTTCTCTCGTCCAACCAGTAAATCCCCAGTTGCTGGGTAACAGCTGCCATGGGCACAGCCGTGGCTTTGACTGGGGTCCTGACCAACAGCAACAGTCAGGACTGAAGGGAAGGAAACAGGAAATTCATTAAAGCGAACAGGAAACAATGGTTGCATCACTGTCCAGCAGTGCACCCACTCACAAGCTTGAGTTGGCAAGTAAAGCAGACCTAATCAGTACCCTCCATTCTGACCTGATTATTTAGACAACATCAAAGGCTGTTATCACTTCCCAAGGAAAAGACTCTAGAATGGTTAGTGAAACTAAACATGTGCAGCTTTAAGTCAATGGAATACTGCTGCATTATTTTCATCAACATCCATTGTGAGTCCCTGAAAAATATCAAAGAGAAACTTTTGAAATTCTGACAGATATAGTTAACAGTGGCCCTTTACATCTGGAAATTCTCACATCACTCCCTGTAAGGATAATGGTCAAACTGGCAATAGGACCTAAAGGTCAAAAATAAATATGTACAAATTTGCTTGCTTCTACAGGCCATCAATGATATTATATATGAAACTGAAAACATAGATTTCAGTGGCCTCTATGACCATATCTGTACAACAGCATGATTTGTGTGACATCTTTGCTGTTGTCCTTTGTGCATTTGGACAGTGTAACACTGTTGTAAATAAAGATGTGCTGTACTGGCCACATACAAAGAATAATGTTCCGCTACACAAAAAAACCCCAGAAACAAAACAAAAATCTGATTTTATCAATAAATCATAGCTGAATTCTTGATCAAAGAGTAGCAAGAAATGTTTCAGTTATGGGAGAACATCCACTGGGAGGGGATTATGTCAAAGCAGCCAGGTTAACAGGCTCTGATGTCTGCATGTCTTCCAAAGAAATGACCCGACCACAGGCCCTGACTAAAAGCCAAACATGGGAAGAAGCCAATGCAGGTTTCACTATTATTGATGGTAATTATAATAGGGATGTAATTATTTACTCTAAGCCAGACTCGTAAGCTATATGAAAAAGGAGAAACGCTTGTTTTTATAGATATGGTGAGCACCACAAAGTACCGAGACAGGGCGTCTGGGTGATACAAAACTAGAGCCTCGCTGTGACTGAACAGCAGTGCTATGTGTGGGAGTTAAAATAAACCTTATAAACTTTCATGACAACCAGCAGCAGCCATCACACATTCCACCGGACATCTTGACGCGAGTTTCTCCTCCTAACAAGCCTCTGGGACCTCTGATCGTTTGTGTATGTACTGCTGTGAGGAAACTGGTATGAGACGAGACCTTCAGGTGCTTGTTAGACTATGAGCTGTCCACAACAGGTGTTTCTAATCCTCCCTCTCTATGAATGCACTTTAAATGGCAAAATGGCATCTCCTACGCTGTGGATCAAATTAAATTCACAACCACAGGCCCTAAAAGATAAAATGCTAACACTTAATGTTGTATGGATAACAGACAACATTAAGTGTATGGCCAATATGCAAAGTCAAAAACATACATATGTAAACACATTTGACAATAAAAACTCTATTAATAATTAAATTGCTTTGTAAAGGTAGCTAACAACTTACTATGAACTCTTGTGTGTAGCAGAATAAACCACATGCATTTATTGAGATCTTGGTGAGCCAGTGGGATTCTGAAAGCCTTTGGGCTTCAAAACTTAACTGACAGCACACTTATTTTCAACCTTTTATCTGACTCAGTTTCCGCTAGTTTTCTCAAGAGGGAGTAATGTTTGTCTAAATGACCCCTTCTATCACTCTGACACTTTGAGCAGTCCGACCTCAGAGTTCAGTCTCTTGAGCTTAGATAAAGTAGCTGCTGTTCATCGGGAAAATAAACAGACTGTCACTGACGATACACCACTGTGACCCTGCCATGACATCAACCTGTGTTTGTCTGGCATTTGACAAAGTTTCACACTTGTGGAAGCTAAGTGAGCAACAAGCAGATAAGGTCACAGTCTCACACACACCTGTGTATCTACACCAACACTTCTTCTATCCTCTTCTGCGTGAAGATACATTCATTTGTAATTACAGTATTAAAACTCATGTCTCAAATGACAGTTTAAAGGCACTTTAACCTTGTATGGTTCCCCTTTTTTCAAGTGAATGTAGGCATCAACTGTGTGCTTGTTGACTACACAAAAGACACCTGTTAGAGGATTTGTTGAGCAGTTATTATTATGAAAGAAAATAAAAGACAAGTCGCACTATGAATGCTTTCTCTTGCACTTTTATCTGACTTTGAGAGGAGAGAGTGTGAAAAACACAAACTGAGCAAGTTAGATGGATGGTTTGATGGCTGAAAGAAAAAAGAGAGAGAGCCTTTGTGCAGACAACGAGAAGATACACGCAGACGCAACTTGATACCTACTCGTGAAACTACTGACACACTCTCAAAGGTGTTCATGTGTACATGTATCAGAGGTGGAGTGGAGAGGGTGGAGGAGTAAAGCAGACATCTAATGTGTCGTGTAATCACTAGGTTTCTGGATGTCTTTTATCTCTCTGTGAAAAATTCACCGGCTTTACGCCTGTGCTCCCAACACGAGCTGACATCACCACTTGTAAAAACAAGACATGCAGGATAATGAACAGATTGGTCACAAAGATGGTGCTGCACCATAAACCTCCTTGCAATTGGAAGACATCAACTTGTCTCCAAACACTCGCTAACTAAGCACTTAGCAGTAATGAAACTTAAAAAAGTACAATGCAAAGCAGAAGCAGGGACCATTCACCCTCTAAGTAAAAGCTGTACCTTTCATTCTGAAACCAACAAAATGCACAACTACCCCTTTGAAGACGAACGGGGATCCTTTTTTAACTTTTGCTTCTCATAGCTTCACAACTTCTTAGCATGTAATTGGCAACTGTTTGCAAACAAGTCAGCATCCTCCACAGAAACTACTGATGACTTCAGCAATCTGCCAACGACCAAAGCAAACGCAAAGAAGGTTGTCTGTGCAGCACCATTTATTTTACTGCAACCAATTTTTCCAAACAACAGCAAGCAGCTTTCCACAACCACTCGCCAGCTGGCCAGGGAATACATAGTTTTTCCAATGAATGAGCCTCTGTTGCAACCCATAAAGGGAGCTGCCAAAAGAAGAAGAAGACAACCCTAATCAGACAGATTTTTAAAGGTCCAGTATATAAAATCTCACCACTAGATGTCACTAAATTTCAGTTTGTATTCCGTTTTCTTACCCTTCACAATTCCAAGTGCATAATCCTAGCTACAGTGTACACTGTAGAAAAAAACAACTATGGTCGACATTTATAGACTGTCACTCCCCCGTTTACCGCAGATGCCAGCACTCATCTTCTGTCTAATGACAGCAGTACTGATCTGAATTGTTGAGAATATCCTGAAATTTTCTGTGGGTAAGCACTAATGTTTGTGTCACTGTTAGCTGCTGTTAGCTGGCATTAGTGAATGTCTCTTTAAAGTGGACCTAACATTGTTGGACTTGGACCGTGACCATATAACCCTCATAGATTACCAAGCAAAAATTTGCTTGGTAACCAACAAAATGCCATTTGCTCAATCTGGCTTGTCAGATGTTCTACTTTTGTTTTAAATCAATTCACATTACATATCTTTGCTTTTACCTTTGAACTGTTGATCACAAACATGTACTAATAACATGAGAAAGTAGTATTAGGTTCAAGGAAACGATCTTCAAACGTTTAATCAGTTTTTCGAGAACATACTAAAAACTGCAGCACTGATAATTATTTTGATGACTGATGGAACTGAGGGGATGTCAAGGCCCATGTCACAAGGACAATGCAATGCATCAGCTGTTTCCTTCCTTCTTCTTCCCAATTCTTCCTATACACTGTCATTACAGGAACGCAAAGTGAAATGTGGGCTGACAGCTGAGAGAAAAAAGGGGAGGCTCTGGCATTGCTGCTGGTATGTGCAGTGTGTGTGTGTCACAAAAGTTGCAAAACAGTGCTGTTCAACCAGCCATTTGTAACACCATAGTAACACTATACTGTTTATAATGTAGCTTGCACATCATCTTGCAGCCGCATAGTGCATTCTTATTTTATTTATATTTGTTCTCTAATAATCTTGACATCACACCATAAAAACAGTTTTTGCTTTCAATGTCATATACTACCGCCAACAGCTGTTAACCTATTCTCAGCTCGAGTTAAAAACAAACAAACAAAAAAAACCAGACATGAAATCATGACATTCATGCCCTTGGGCGGTTAAATTTGGCTCTCAGGCGAAAGGTCTTCCACATGAGGCAATGCTCTGACTGTCAGAGGCAGTGATACAGATGAAAGTCTGCAGAGCTTTCACAAATGAATTCTGAACCCCCCCGTCAACACATACACACGCACACACACACACACACACACGCACACACACACCCCTCCTCCAGGTGAACTCTGCTTTTATTCCTTTCATCCTTGCCTTTGATTGCACTCAAATTCAGACCATTCTCTATAAGCAGGCCATACACCACATTAAAGCGGCACTCACAAAACTCTTTAGAAATGTTTCTCAGTTGTCAGCATGTGATGACCTCCTTTGCTCTTGGCATTTACGCACTTTACTGTAACTCTTTGCTGCCTAGGTGACAGATTACAGAAGATTTCTACCAGTGAAACACTCTCGTTGTAAACACTGACATGTGGATGAAAACGAACAATTAAAAATGTAAACGTTCCAGCTTTTTGGACAGAATCTGCTACCTTCAGTACTTTTTATGACATTGTGTCTGGTTTTATACTACACACCTTTGCTTCACAAACACACAAAGCAAACTGAGAAAGTGAAGGAGAACAGTCTGCCAGAATGCTACTTTTCACTCAGTACCAACTACATTAGCTAGCCTAAGCTTAATGCATTGTGTCTATTCTGCAGCTACAGTAAAACTGTACAGTATTTTTTGCTCCGTATGTGGTCAAAATATGGCACCATGTCAATCTTACCTGTCACCTGCATCACTGAACTCAAAATTACAGACCTGATGGCCATGATCCATTTCAGGAAACTGGTTAGATGTATGGTAATTTAAATGTTTGCATAGCATTTAGTTGGATTTTTTAAATGTTAGTAATCTTTTCAGTGTACTCCATAAACAGGTTTTGATTCAGTTATCCAGTGTGCAGCCCTTCGCTTAGTTTACCTAAGTCAGCATGCATAATCTGCGCAGAGATGTAAATACACTGCAGCAGCTGTGATAGATCTGAATGGTAGTGGGCTAATATGCCAAGTACCGATATCACCTCCAACGAGAAGCCTATGCAGCTCACTACAGGAATAAATCAGCTCATTTTAAATAAGCTACAGTCTGTCTGTTTGCATATGGTTTCACATAAGAACCATGTTCTACGAAGCTGTCAAACAATTTTCTTTATTTTAGTTTGCCTCGTTAATTTCCTTAAATTTGTCACCCGACTGTACCCATCTAATCCACAGACTAATGAAAACCTCTAGATCTGTGTGTGTGAGTGGGATGTGACATCAGCGTGGCACATTCCAGAAGCACAGTCTGGCAAGATACAGTTTGCTGTCACACCAACCGGTGTAAACTCTGCAGGAGACCAAGGCAAACAGTCAAAAAGAGGACTGAAGAAAAAGCATATGAGGACACACGTATTTGCTGGGAGAACACAGACAATACATGCCTCCAACGTTATTAAAATGATGGCACGCTCAGATCCAATATTAGCTCACCCGGGGCAGTGAACAGACAGGATTAGCATCATTTAAGAGCTTCATGACCTAAGACAGTGTGGGACTAGAAGGCACCACAGATATGTTTAGCAGTTACCATGGCACAGCTACTTTAAGGGCCCAGCAAAGAGAAGTCAACAGCTTTTATTTTTAACTCCTCCTAGCTAATTAGTTTACATTCCCCTTCCATGCGTCTCTGTCCTCTCTTTGCTCGGCGTTTAGCTGATGGATGGTTAACTCCCACAGCCAAACACCCAGCTGTTCTTCCTCCTCCTCACCTCTTTGTTACTCACAGTTCACCTCCCATCTCTCTCCTCCCTTAATGTCTACTGCACCTCCATATGCCGACTGGATTCACCGCTCTGACCTCCCACTCACCTTGTTCATTACTGAAAAAGGCCTCCTTCCTAAAAATGGTTGCTAACCTTGATGTAATCCATCATTTAAGGAAATGATGTGTAGAGCAGAGATGATACTGTGTCTGTAGTTCTTATTTTCTTATTAGAGATTTGAGGCTAAGCATAGGGCCCATGACAATCTTGACATCTGTCAACATTCTTGTAAAATCTAATAAATCAGTGGCTGAGATAAAGGTTTTACCAAATAAGAGCAAAATTATTTCTGAATACAAGAGCAGGCCAAAAGAGCAGGGCCATGGATCTTGGGGAAAATGTCATAATCAGCAAGGCTAACATGGAGGACTCTGGTACGCTTTCTCTGGAAAAATCATACAGATGCACACCATAATTCAAAAGTGCAGTAACTGGAGTTGCCACAGACACACAGGCCATTATCGCAGGTTTTTACAAATGAAGTTTTAAATCAGTTAAAGTTTGCATTTCAAATCGTTTCTATAATAAAAACCTTGGCTTCTCCTCTGAGTCTTTCCCAGCTGTTTATTACTGACCGCCTGCCCTTGATATCTAAAACTCAAGAGTTTCAGTGAGCAAGGCCAGGCGCTGCCCGTTACACAGACTGTTACATTAACAAGGCATGGCACTGAGAAGCAGCTGGTTGTACTAGAGGATATGCTCACATTCCTGTTCCGTCCTGGAGATGTCTGAGTCGCTCCGTGCCGGAGAGAAAATATGGAATGAGACACCGCGAGTAACAGGTGGGCAGGGGAGTGAGGAGCTAGAACAATGTCTGCTCTTATCTTAGCGTTACGGGAAACATGCTAAGTGCATTCAGTGGCCACCCCGCAAGCCTTCGTTCCCACATGTCTGCTGTTACTGAGTACTTACACCCAAAGAAGTATCAACATGAAACAGAGTGCATGAATTTGATTCAGTTTGTTTTTTCATCAGGGAACGAGCAGATGTGAGCCAGAGCTGAATTTACAAACATTCTCTAATCTGCTCTTAGCTCAGGAACACAGATCTGCTTACACAGTTGCTCGTTCGCATCTTGACATTTGTTATAATTTTTTTACTCACCTTTAATTACCACGCTGGTATATTTTGTACTTAATCTATTCAATATTAACAGGGAGTTCAACTTTTATACGTTACACCAACAGTGCTGTAAATAAATGAAGTATAAGTCCCAGAAGACTGGGAGGACTGGGAAGTTGATCACTGTTAGTGTTGTGACGATCACTTCCATTTCTGCAGGTATGTTGTTGCTGCCTTTGTTAGGAGATTTCTACCTGACTTGCAGCGCTTCCCTACCTCCCTCTGATCCAGCATTTGGAAAACATTTCTCCTTCCTCGTTGTACTGCCCTCTGCTCAAATGCTGAGGCGCACCAATGCAAGTGGACGACTGAACTGTGGCTCGTTTCTACAGTTCAGTAACCACAGGTAGTAAAGTGGCAAATTCACATACATTAGTCAGCTACATCAACACAATCAAACGTTAGATTGCATGAATAATTCATATATTCATGAGTTTATCCAGCATAATCTCCATCTTATTCTGTCTCCATCAGCGTATAAACTGAAGAAAAAAAATGTGTGGGTGTTGCAGCACTACACTTCATCTTTATTTGTCCTGTCTTTTCTTCTCCTCTGCCTAAAAAAACTCCTGACCCTGTCAGAAGTCCGACTACCCACTCCTAAAGGTTTCTCATCACAGAAGCTCTATCTGAGTGTTGAGATGCTTTGTGATTCACGTGATCTTTGTCTTTACTAGGATTAAGTCTGGGCAGCACAGAGGTGCAGTGGTTAGTGTTGTTGTCTCACACCAAGGAGGTCCTGGATTTGAAAGTCCAGAGCCTTTCATTGTGGAGTTTGCATGTTCTCCCCATGTCTGCATAGGCTCTCTGCGGGTACTCTGGCTTTCTCCCACAGTCCAATGACATGCAGTTAGTGGGGTTAGGTTAACTGGTGATTCTAAATTGCCCATAGGTTTGAATGTGAGTGTGAATGGTTGTTTGTCTCTATATGTTCGCCCGGCAACAAACTGGTGGTCAGTCCAGGGTGTACCCTGTCTCTCACCCTGTGGCAGCTGGGATGGATGGAAGGAATCAAGTCCTAACTTTGAGTTGATATATATCCATGCAGTGCAGTTATCTTTAAATGCTGCTGATGTTTAAGTCCTCACTACAAAACTGGCAAAATAGTAGAGTGCCATCACATAAAACCTACAAAGTGCAGGCTTTATGTGATCAAACACTGCAGGTCAGATTGTGCAGGATTGTGCGAGATGTTTGCCGTAACCTCAAATCCCACTGACTTGTGGGATGACTATAATGATCTACCAGCCACAATCCCCCTGCCATGTTGTCTAAAGGTCAATAAATCCACCAAATATGAGGCACACGTGGCCACCAGATGCTGGGTGCAGCTTGTCCTTCGGTCATTCAACCAAAGAGATTGAGCTCCTGTGGGACTCTTTAGTGATTACGGTGCCGTGTATTTGCCTTGGTGCTCAGCAGCTGTTTAGGGAGACCCAGAGCACCGAGCAGACTCCATACTTGTTTGCTGGAGGTGCTAATCAGAGTGCCTGGTGAAGAAAATCTGTCTCCACTTAAAGGGAAAACTGAAAGCATCACATGGGACTTGAAATTAGCATTTAGTGTGTTCTATTCTTGTGCTCACATTCCTGTATATGACTCTAAGTGACTTTAATAACATAATTGCACTGTGTCTGCTTGATAAATGCTGAAATTGCCACATGTATAAAAGAGAGGAGGGTAACCTTTGTGTGGCTTGAGGCTTAGGTCAGATTCTCTGAGCACAATTTAAAATACACTGGGGAATACTGCTTTCATGAAGTCATTTTTTAAGACTAGGTCTGAACTTTCACTGCAGGAACTTGTGGTAGGTGTGGCACACACACTTACAGGAAATTCCCCTTATAAGCTTCTGCGGCCTTTCTGTTTCCAATGCAGTGTGGGACCTACTGGATTCACAAGGTCAAACAATGACGTTTATCTGAAAAAAAAAAAAAAAAAAAAAAAAACCCCAAAAAGAAGGGCC
>VVHJ01009090.1:6931-22795 GCA_015107715.1 Tylochromis polylepis | reverse complement strand
ACTTTTTAAAATGATGCCAAATTACAAAACGCTTAGCTCTAATAAAACCTCTGTAACTTTGCTTCACTTCAGCAGCATCAGGTAATGTTCATATGTTGATTCATGGTTTTCCGTTTTTGATCTACTGCAGAATATTTTTAAGGCGGTTAGCTGCTATAAAAAGCCAGGCCAGGAAAATCTCCTTCATGTTTTTCTGTGTTTTATCCTCAGTTACTTTGACACAAAGTGATGTTTACACCTCTGATGAAGTCTCACAAGTGTCAGTACTGATAAATGATCAGAATTATAATATTTCTGTCTGAGGCAAAATTTCTCCAATTCAAATCGAATCGAATCAATTATAGAAATCAGTGACGATACCCAGCCCTAATCAACAAGCAGTTGGACAGCTCTACCTATAAGTGTCTGGTGAATCTAAAGAGTGGGTGTTTTCTTTCCAAATTAATCACTACAATAAATTCCGTCCACCAGAGGGCAGTTAAATAGCATTAAACATTAAACCCCAGACATGAAAAATACTATACAATCTTAACTTCTGACCATTTCATGAAGCATTATTTATTCACTATTATCTCCCTTGTTGATAAATTACTGGATGACTGGAGGGACCAACACAGTAACAGTAAACAATAAAGTTTTATACTCCTTATGTGTGCAGTCTTTGGTCATTTCAAATATTTAAACAGTTGCTTATTATATCTAATGCATTTCTTTTGTTGCCTTGTCTGCAGATGGCAGATGTCATCACAAAATCCAAAGAAAAGCAAGCAAAAGTTTCCACCATAACTGCTTACGGCCTCTGTGGCTAAACAATTCTGCTGAAAAAACAAACTATATCAGAGAACATGGCATGAAAAATAGAAAAAAAATTCTGAGAGAATGGGCTTGAAACGTGTTCCCATAGCACAATAACAGAAGGATAACCTTGAGACTTTAAGCATGAAATATAATGGATTTAATTTATGGCAATATTTTGCTGAGATGAGATCTTTCAAATGCTGTCCAACCATACTGAGAGAAAACTTGGAGTGCTTGTTTTTGAAACACCATCAGACTGCTTAATCCACAGATCTGCTTGTCTCCTCATCTTTACTGTCATCTTCTCTCACTTTCTCTGTGATTCTGTCTACACTAAAGAGGGAATGTAACTGCTCTGCACTTCAGTGGACACAACAAAACATGAACATCTACCAGCAAGTTGAGCTCCATAAATCTGTGAAACTAAACAGAACACAACAGCATTTATTGCTACACTATACTGCCAAAAGTATTCACTCGCCCCGCCATATCATTTATTTCAGACCTTCAATCTGACCTACAGATTAGTTTAAGGACAGCAGTCGTGGAATGGGTTTTCATGGCCGAGCAGCTGCATCCAAGCCTTAAATTATCAAGGCCAATGCAAAGCATCATCATGCAGTGTTGTAAAGCACACTGCCATTGGACTCTAGAGCAGTGGAGATGTGTTCTCTGGACTGACGAATCACACTTCTCCGTCTAGCAATGTGATGGATGAGTCTGGGTTTGGCGGTTGCCAGGAGATTATGGTGTGGGATTGTTTTTCAGGAGTTGGGCTCGGCCTTAATTCCAGTGAAAGCAACTCTTGATGCTTCAGCATACCGAGACATTTTGAACAATTTTATGCTCCCAATTTTGTGGGATTTGGGATTGCCCCTTCCTATTAAAACAGAATTAGGAGGGAGTCACAAAGCAAGGTCCATAAAGAAGTGGACGAGCAAGTTTGGTGTGGAAGAATTTGACTGGCCTGCACAGAGTCCTGACCTCAACCCGACACAACACCTTTGGGATGAATTAGAACAGAGACTGCGAGCCAGGCCTTCTCATCTAACATCAGTGTCTGACCTCACAGATGTGCCCCTGGAAGAATGGTCAAAAATTCCCATAAACAAACTCCTAAACTCTGTGGACAGCCTTCCCACAAAAGTTGAAGCTGGGAGATGGTAGCACAAACAACAGTCGGGTGAGCCAACATCATATTAAACCCTATAGACTGACATGGGTTGCCAGATGAATTTGTGCCGCTGTTTCCATTTATTAATGCAAAACTTTTGCAGCTCTTTCTGAGGAATTACCAGATAAAACCCGTACGATATAAGAAAATATTCTTTATCATAGCTTTAATACAGAAGTAGGAATTAGTTTTTTATTGTGCATCTTTATTAGGCCCATTAGGTACTTACGGCAGAGGTAACTTTCACATCTGTGAATGTGCCATTGTTGTTTAACTATATTTATACAGATGTTGCTGTAACTTGTGTGGCCATTCAGATGATGTATTTTCAGCGATGGATATATTTTTTTCTGTGGAAGACAGTTCTGCCCAAAAGAAACTATATCTGCTCTCTGCAGAGGCACACGTTAGTTGGTTGCATGGTGAAAAACCTGGAATGCTAAACCGTGTCACAACCTGGGTCACATGGCCATGACAAAGAGTGAGATTCACACAAATGCCCCTTACAAAAACTGTTCATTTTAAATTAAAGCAAGATCCTTCAGGAACTTGAACTAACCATGACATTTGTAGTCAGCACTATGAGTGAGCAGTGAATGTAGTGTTGTTCAGTCCAAGAAAATTAACCAGCACACAACCAAATTCCAAAATGATTCATGAGGGAAGAGAGCCACCCAGCACCTGAGCTCTAAGCGTTTTAAAGAGCACTGGCACACTGGGCTCAGGTGTTGCTAATGTTGCTAATTGGGGAGCAAACCCCGCGTCCTCTCCAAGAGCTGCAGAAAGGAACCGCCAAGCGGAGTGGAATAAAGGAAGTTAGGGTGAGGGTCATCACAACTGGCCTGTCTGCTGTCCAGTCACCTACTGAAAACATTTGGCAGGTTATGAAGTTGGAAATATTACACTGGAGGCCCCAAATTGTCAAGCATCTGAAATCCTATTAAGCCCTATTTTCAAATTGACAGCAATTGGTGTGTACAAAGAAGATTTTCATTTTCTGAATCCATGAATCTAGAAATTATTTCAGGCATATTAATAATTAATCTTGCTGCTTCTCGCCATGTGACCATGTGGCACTAGTGTGAGGCAGTTCTCGTAGTTTGTTTGTCCTAAAGTTTTCCTGTGTGTTCACTAGCATTGTTTAGCCCCTGTTTCTCTCAGGCTTTATCAGGCCTTGTGTGTCTATTGATTTATGACACTGGGAGCTGGCCGACAATGCATCTGCCTTGGGCTTGACAAACGCTCCTCAGTGCTCTGTGAACAGGACTTGCATGCATCTGTCTTATTTATTCAGGGTAACAGAAAAAGGTACTCTTGGAGGGCAGTAGTGTTTCAAAGTTCATATTTAGTGTTTCTTTTCAGACAAACGAAAATCTGATTAAAAAAAACAAAAATCACTCCCATTTGTTTTGTGGCCTTTTAAAACCATAGATTTCTATAAACACTCACGGAAAGTATATTTGTAACACAATCTCAGGAAGCCTGTTGATATCCTATTGTGTATTTTGGTGGTCTGCTCCTTTTTGTCATGTTGCTTTCCACAAAAGCAAAATGTTTGACCACTGAAAAAGTCTGCCTGTTTGAATCCGCGTAAAAGTGGCTCCTGCGATTGTTTTGTTGTTTCTACATGGATGATACGTTTTCTTTTATAAACAAGCTGACAGTGTTGTCATAACCAGTACCTGCTTTTGTCCTGAACTCATTTTGATTTATCTTTGCTTTTGCATCTTTTTGTTTCGGTTTGTTGTGACGGCTGGGTTGTAGAATCATGAAAGACATGAAAGTGTGCATTCACATAAGAGGATGAGCTTTTAAAGGATTATCATGGCAGAGGAAAAGAATCCTAAATGTCACTCATAAAGATTATATAACCAAACTAATTACTAAATCTGTGTGAACTATAGATCTGTCAGTCCTTCTGGATGTGCTTCATGTAAATCAGATGGGAAAGACTTACAAGTGCATCAACCGTCACTATAGGACTCTAATATTTTCTGCCTATTTTTTCTATATTTGCCTTAGCATTAAAGGAGCTACCTCAAAAATGTCTTTAATGAAAGAACTGCAGTATGTTTTCAGTGCTTTTGAGATATTACTCAACACTTAACCTCAGTGACAATAAACATGTCCTCCCACATAATGACTTTGGGCTTCACATGCTTGCAGTTGAACCACAGGCGTAATAACTGTGTGATAGGCCCGGGGCAGATATTTCTTTGAGCTCTTACCACCACACTGTACCAGAGCAAACACAACTTCTCATACTATCTCCGCCTCTCTCACACACACAGACAGACACACTGTAAGTGCAAAAATAATAGCATATAGTAACAATCGGTAATATCAGCTTTTGATCAGCACCATGGATAACAGCAGCAGTCAGATGTTGGCGGTACAGTCACATTTTTTAAGCTTTATGCTATAAACTCACACCATCCTCTTCAGCCAGACTACGACAAACAGATTCAGCCTCACTAAAGTAACATAAAGACAACTGTAATGTCTGTAAGCATGGGACAAAAGAGAGAAGCCCATTAACTACAGATCCACATAACAGGCACATTTATGTATAGAAGTCCTCATTCATTAATCTTTTACAGTGGATTAGTGTCTACACACACACATTACAGTATCAGTGCAATTTTTCAGTCCTTTTCAAAAACAAGAACTACTCACCCACCAAAACGTCATCTTTCAGACCCTGCAAACATAATTTATTAGGCTGCTGCACTGAGGAACTCCTCTATGAGACACTCTCTGGAGCACATATTGTTGCATAGTTTGTGTTCGTGGGCATTTTGCACAAATGGCAGGGAGCAACATTATCCTCTGACTTTAAAACTTTTGAGAAAAGGTGGCAGTTTTATCAGTGGAGCACAAAATGACTGAGTAACTATTTGCAACTAAAATGTAATTGATAAGAAAAACATATAAAGCATAAATAAAGTCAGGTTTTGGTTCACAGAACCATGACTGTAATTATCCTCTTTACGATACACTGTGAACAAAAGAAAGTGACTTAATCTGAATGGGATTCCCCTTGATAGTTACTCTGGGTGGGCTCCTTGTACTTTCCTGTTCTCTGCGTTATCTCAGCAATCCTTTTGGACACTGAACCTTTGAATGAAACTGTTACAATCCATTTAATACTCATTTCATTCAGATTTTTTTCTTTACATTTTCTTAGGACAAAATAGTTTTCCCAACAACATGTTAATGGAGGAATATGTTTGGAAATGCACTTTGGCCTACTTTAAATAAACATTTATTTCAGAAAATTAACAACTATCAATAATTAAACAAAGAAAGCATTATTTATGAGTCATGCTTTCTATTAAGTGTGTTTTCATTTGATTTTGAGGAAGTTTAATATAGTTTTCTGTTTATGAAAAGCTGAGGCTGTAGACCTTGGCTGGTTGGTTAGATCTTTAACTAAGACCCTCAGGTTTTGCACTTTACTTAAGTTAAAGACCTAAACTGCTTGGCTAACTTTAGGAGTAAATTATGACTTGTATTAAAACAGAATCTGTTACAAGATTAAATGCATCTTAGGCAAATTTCTCCCATCTAACAAATTTTTCCTTCATTGCCTGAAAAGGAGCAACTGTGACGACACCAGCAGAGAAAATTTGGCTTTGGTCTGAACCCATCTTTTTCAGATATTAAGAGAGTTCTGGGGATGGATTTTAGGTTAACCATTAACCCAAACATTAATAAAAATAAATAAATAAATAAAAAACATTTTTTAAAAAGACTGTACAGAATATACATTGTGACCCTATATGACAAGTTAGTGAGACCATCAATCCAGGTCTGTCTATCATCATTCTTCACTTTTAATGATCCACAGAAATTGTGGTTCGATACAAAATTTGTGTTAACATTTAACTGCACACCCCTAAAAATGATTAGTATTATTTTCTTCTTCTTTTTCTTGCTGCTACCTTTAGGGGTCGCCACAGCAGATCATTTACTTCCATCTCACCCTAATCATCGCCTCGTCCTCTGTCACACCAGCCCCCTGCAGTTCACCCTGGGCTGATGTACCGATGATGCTCAAATCTTGTCCATTCTGGTCATTCCCAACGAAAATCTTAAGATCCTCTACTCTGCCACCTGCAGCTCGGCTTCCCGTCTTTTTGTTATTTTTTTGGCACCTTCGCCAAACCATGAATCACAGCAGGTCTCACTGACATCTTGTAAACCTTCCCTTTCACTCCTGCTGCCATCCTTCTGTCACAAAGAACCCCTGACACTCGTCTCCACCCTCTCCACCATGCCTGCACTCTCTTCCTCACTTCTCTTGTGCACCTGTCTGTTACTTTGGTTGATTCCTACTGACTTCTATGACTTCTGGTATCTTCTGTTATTGGTACCACAATCAGGTAATGCTGTTCATGGCTGTTTATATACTGTCCCTTTAAAGCTGGCTGCACTTTGTGTTTAATCTTAATTACCAAATTGTAACAGATTACGATGCTTAACTTTAGCAAACTTAATTAAATAAAAACTCTTAAACATGGGCAAATTAAAGCAAAGCACTTTTGTGCTGAAGAATAGCCTCATGAACCCTTTAGGTTGACTCTAAGTTGTTCAGTTCAGACCCAAAAAACCCAAAATCTAGGTCGTCATCCCAAGTGATGTAAGAATAGAGAAGGTAGACACATTGAGGATTTATTCTGTCTTTGTATTCAGAATGCAAATAACAAACAGCAGACATGAAATTCTTGTAAAAGGAACAGAGGCACATTTAGTAAAGTGAATGTTATCCCACTAGGAATTAAACATCATTTAACTACAAAACCCTTTATTAGTAAAACAGTCAGAGTTTAGCAGTGATCAGTCAGTTCTCACACATTTCTATCTAAAAATCAATGAACTCATGCAAAGCATAGCTTGTTTGTAGTGACATCTGAATCACGGTTCTCACTGATAAACATGCGAGATGATAGGAAACACGGGACATTCATAGTCAGTCGTTACTGTACCTCCAACAATGCTCTCAGCTTCATTTTCACAATTCACAAGTAATAGGGCAGACTCTAATTTCTTTTTTTCTGTTTCTCTCCTTTTTTTGGAAATAAAAGTTCTAACTTCTACTTATTTTGTTTACTTTTAAATTTCAGCTGCCTCTTTGCTTGCTCTATTTCTTCGACTCCTCAATCTGTTCCACCTCGCTGGATTCATCCACCACCTTGCCGTTGACCATGGTCTGAGTCACCACCTTCACAATTTTTCTGGTGCGGACTTCGGGCTCCTCTGCATTTAAAAGACATGAAAAGAGAATGTGTGGTTGACTAGACTAGTTTTTTACGCATATAAATGCATTAAAAAAATGTCAAATCTCTGCAGTTTCACATATAGGATGATATGTAACTGCTACTAAAGCAGTGAGTTTGTAAAAGCACCT
This sequence comes from Tylochromis polylepis, assembly GCA_015107715.1. NCBI lineage: Eukaryota > Metazoa > Chordata > Actinopteri > Cichliformes > Cichlidae > Tylochromis > Tylochromis polylepis. The sequence goes on along the minus strand of VVHJ01009090.1, from coordinate 15,413 downwards.
TTACCTAGTCACCTCACATCACAGGTGAATAGTCTGTGTTGTTTTTGCGTTCTTATGTTGTGAGACAAAAGATGAACATTTTCAAAACACACTCCAGTTTCTTAATCCAGCAGTGTAAATCAGAGAGATTAGGACACACATCATGGGGGAAAATGTTTACAGACCCACATTAGTTGCTATAGGAGCTGAGCTGTACGTGGTTTGAGCATTGTTTGGATATTCACATAACTATAATTAGTTGTGGGCCTCCTGGGTGTGGTAAAAGATAGATATACCCGTCTGTCTGTCAGTCTACTACAATGCTGACTCAGATCCACATTTGACTCTGAATACGGTTTTCCTTTTTTTTTTTTAAATGGTGGTTGCGAAGGTTTTCTGAACCGTTTGCTTGACTTATCTTTCTCATAACTTCACTTTCAGTCATTCTTTACTTCCATAAAGTTTTCAATAAACGATAGCAATAACAGCTACTACTGTTGTATTTATACCATTGTGTGATACTGTGTAACGATGTAATTCGAGTCTTTTCATGTATAATTACTGACTTTCTTTTATCAGTTAAAATTAAAAGCCGTATACTCACTTTTTGGTGGAGGAGGGATTTCTTTGACTCTAAAGGGCAGAAAGAAAACCTGTTAGAATTACCTTTGAATTAAAAGCAAGATTAACACATTCAAAGCAATCATTTAAAGGGAACATGTATTTTATATGTCTTGTATTTTTAGCTTTATGATGGTAGATGGACATAGTTATAGATGCTCTTAAAGATTATTTAAAATATTAAGTTAGCAAGTAAAGCTTCTGACTGATCTTAATACCTGGTTTCAGACAGCCTTATTTCTGTTTTTAGCTCTCTTTGATGCCAGTGAGAGCAGATATCTTTAATATAGTCACCTCAAGCACACAGATCTGGCTGTGAGCACAAAAGCCCCGCCCACTTGTTGTTCAAACCTTCGGTTTGTTAGGGGCAGCCAATCAAAAGAACACTGGCCTAAAGGGAGAGGAGCTAAACTAGCTTGCAGACGCATAAGGATTATTGTGAAATGTAAAGCATGCAAACCTACTTTGGTTAGATCAGCTGGTTCTGCCTGCTTCAAATAAGCTGTTTCTATATCTTATACTAAAGTGCTGCTGGCATATTTACCATCATGTTTAATCTCTTAAGCACCAACTGGCATAGGAATCATTACTTCCACAAACACATGCATTAGAGAGCAGTAAAGTGAATGTTGCAGAATGAATGCATATAATTACTCACAATAATGAGGTGATGTAACAGCAAAACAGCATAAATGTATGAATCAGCCATGTTCAGGTAGAGAAAGGTGACTCTTAGCATGAAACAAGCCCGAACACTGTCAGGAAGCTTCAGTTTCTTACAACTTGCTTATTATTATATTTTTTTGTGATTAGGTTTTATAAATAATACAGTACAGCTTACACTATCGTTAGCTTTCATTTCTATTGTTTACTTTGGTGAGAACATTGCTACAGTAACAATGTTCTCACCAAAGCTGACATCTGAGAACAGCTACACCCAACAATGCCATGTGGCAGGCTAAGAAACACTGGAGGTAAGATGATCATACAGGTATTGTGATCAAGGCAACAGTGTAGCCAAATTATCCACATTCTGATAGAACATCAAACTACAAGAGTGTACCATAACCTCTGAGTATATCAGGTGTGTTTTTGCCCTTTTCTAACTTCTTCACTAAAGTTTCTATGCTACTGGCTGGCCAAAGCTATTAACGTACAGATTTATTTTAAAGGGCTGGGTGAAGCTTTGAGAAGAAAGTCATACTTAATTATAATTTCCCTTTGAGACTTGCGCTAAATCTTTATTAGTATCGCCATACTTACGAGTCCTCTCCCTCCAGCAGGCGTCTGTAGGTGGCGATCTCCATCTCCAGGTTCTGCTTGATGCGAAGGAGCTGCTCGTAGTCGGTCTTGGTGCGCTGCATGTCCAGCCTGAGCTGAGAGAGATCCTCCTCCAGCTGGTTCAGGGTGACCTGCAGCCGCTCCATCTCAGCAGAATACTTTTGACCTGTCTCACCGAGGTTTCCCTCCAGAGCTGCTATCTGAGGAGCAAAAGGGAACAAAACAACAAATCCAATCTATGTCCGGAATTTCCATGAATATTACTCATAGTCTTGATATCAGTATCAAGTTAAAAAACCGGCATGTCCACCGGACATGATAACACTGTCATTCTCTCATAACAGTGACTCTGCTGTGCTGTGTTGTAACCAGCGTTCAGTAATATGACGCTACATAGTAGGTCTCCTAGTTCTGAAATTGCTTCCCAAGCCCTTATCAACAAACGCCTGTGAACGGACAAGTCCTTGGCACCTAAAGCAAACATTTGCTGCTCAGACACAATTAACCTACCTCACCACTGAAACTCACCCCATACTATTTTGCAACTGAATGCGATATGTCCCTGCACGGTAAAACATGTTTACTGTCAACACAGGATTAAAAGGAAGAAAAACAAAATGATTTTTTCCCGGAGTATAAGATGCAGTGGTATGGAAATGTACAAAGAATGCACACGAGACTTATCTGGACGTCTGTAAGGATTTTTTTGTTGCTGTTGGACAAATCTCTATCTTTAATACGACACCATATTTCAGTGCTGCTTTATGAAAAGTTAATACTCGTAACCATAAATTTAGAATCATGACTGAGGTGTGTTTGCACTGCTCTTGCGGGCATTAGGCTTTGTTTGCACAACTCAAAATGTATTTTTAAACCAAAACACGGACATGTCACTCTTCTGCCTGCAGAAAGGAAAAACAGCAGTGAAGTAAGACCACACCCTCACCTACACCACAACCTTAAGTTTCCTAGGGATGGGCGACTTTTCTTGCTGTAGACATTCTCTGTCTATGTAGTGACTTTTTCAATTCAATTTTACATAGAGTCAAATCACAACAAGGTGCTTTGTATTTTAAGGTAAAGACACTACAATAATACAGGGAAAATTCCAACAATTAGGCAACCCCTATGAGCAAGCACTTGGTGACAGTGGGAAGGAAAAACTCCCATTTAACAGGAAAAAACCAACCGCAGATCAGGCTGAGGCAGGGGCAGCCATCTGTCATGACCAGTCGGTGGTGAGGGGAAGCTAAAGAAACTATGTCCGTGTGCTATTTCATCTTGCTGTTGTATCTCGGCTCACCTGTTTGTGCAGACTCTCCAGCTCCACCTCCAGGGTCTGCAGGAAGCGCTGCCTCTCGGTCAGCTCTCCCTGAGCTCCCCTCAGAGCCTCGTTGCTCTCCTTCACCTCATTCTGCATCGTCTCCAGCTGGCAAAGCAGCATTTTCTGTGACCTTTTGTGTAACTTTGTGCAGACCATTTGACATTATTACAGTGATTCACACTAGATATTACTCCCCACACCTTCTTGCGGTACCACTGCTCCGCCTGTTCCTTGTTCTTCTTCACAATGCCCTCATATTGGGAACGCAGCTCAGACAGAATGGTGCCCAGCTCGGGCCCGGTGGCAGAGTCCACCTCCACGTTCACTTCATCTCTGGCAATACGAGACTTCATCTGCTCGAGTTCCTGTAGGCACACAGATGATTATTTTTATTATATTGCTCACATTGTCATTTTTACATCAAATTATTTTAGTTGCACTGTGTATTAAATGTCACTTCTAATTAAACGTAAACAAAACTGGTATACACAGTCAACATATGGGGCTATGAAGAGTTTGGTGAACCCTACACCGCAGAGTGGCAGAGAGAATGTGATGGCACTTTAATCATTTAGATGTTTCTCATAAATACTGAATGGGAAAGAGCTCACCTTACCCGTAGCCTTTCAACTTCCACACAAATAATCCTGCTCAAGCATGCTTGGTGGATTTCTTTCACTCTCTCTTCTTTGTTACATTGTTCTCTGTCACTAGTCTGTTTTATTGTAAAGCAGTGTGTCACTAAAGCTCCTGATATATATATAGACACATTTTTCAAATCTTTACTGAGCAATAAACTTGAATTATAGTTTATATATTTTATACTTAGTCACTGAATTCTTGCTTGGGGTCTATCTAATGTCCCAGTGGTCCCCCAAAGAGACACTGCTTATCTAAATGAGTTGCCATATATTTAACAAAAAGGCATAGATTCACATTCACAAAGCAAGCACCACATGGGTGAAACACATAAAAAGTAAGAATGTGTGATCTGTTCTAATAATCGACTCTTATTTCTTTAAATTCATGCTGAATATTTGCAGTAGTTCATTGTTTCAGTGTGAAGTTGGGGTTTTAAAAACTTCCACTCTCTGACATATTGCTTCTTTCGTTGCATCACATTATTCTAGTGGCCTCTAAGTGGCATCAAATAGGATCTACACAGTCTTGTTTCAGTTAAAGGGAGATCAGTTCCTCCTTTGGTGTGAGGGGGTAAGTTTATCTTTGCCTTGGAGAACACCTCGGATCAGCTGACTGGACAGAGAGAGCAGGTGTGAGCAACCAGATCTACCTGCTGCTTTTGTCCACAGTAACCAGAGGACCACCTATCGCTGCGCTCTCCTCAACCACACATCGTTTTCTGTCTATGTTGGCGCTAAAAAAGCCCACTGAGTCCACCAAAGTGGGTCAAGCGTGTTTCAAGCAAGTGTTTGTGAGGGCAGGCTGGGGAAGGGAGAGGGCCACAATGAAAATGAGACTACACAAATGTCAAGTAGTGAGAAAAGAAAACGAGAACATGGCGATGGTGGCAAACACACTAACCTCTTCATGGTTTTTCTTGAGGAAGTAAAGTTCCTCTTTCAGGCTGTCCAAATCTCCCCTTAAAGAGGCGATGATCTGCTCGTGGTCGGTCTTGGCCTTTTTCAGGGCAATACAGTCTCGCTCCACAGACTGACACATCACCATTTCAGTCTCCCATCTAGTAGTTTGGAAAGACGAGCAGCATCATACATTACAGTAAACATTTGTTCATTACATCCACAGATAAATTTCTTTTTCCTCTCCCTGGTTTACTTCTGCCTGTAACTTCTCTTTGCATAAGATTTATTAGTCAAAGTAGTAAGAAATGCCTATGCAGTCAGGAAGTCTTACAAAAATAGCCTGAAATTAATTATTTCAGCAATACAAACTCAAATGGACGCAAACATTTTCTAATAATAAGAACATTTTGCATTTAATATTACTGAATGACAAATATTCAGCTGTATGTAATGAAAACTTTACAGTATGTTAGCTGACATACTATGATTACCATTATGCTTTTTAGTGTTCCTACAGTAATCTAATATTTAATAATCCTCCTTGAAGGAATCAGCACTTACTGTATTTAAATAACTTTTTCCAAAGAATGCTGTGTTAGTGTGTTTTTTGTTGATTGAGCAAATATTTGACCAAAACATTACAGAGGCATGAATGAAATTGTTAACAGAAACCTTCCTCAGTATCATTCTGTGATAACAGCTTTACATCACCATGGTGCAGTCATTAATCACTCACTTGATTCTGAAGTCATCGGCAGCCAGTTTAGCATTATCGATCTCTAGCATGAGACGAGCATTTTCCAAGGTCTTCTTCCTCACCTGATAAATATTAACATGGGTCAATAATAGTATTAAATCCTGCATTAAAGGTTAAATAATATAATCTGAATTTAGTGTATGTTCATGTTACCTTTGTGTGTTACACTAATAGTAAAACGGTTTCTAAATGACACATTAAGTGTTGGATTTGCGGCTGGTGAGAAGTTCCAGCTTCATTGAACTGTGACTAATTCTGTTTTAAAAAGCACAAAACAATCATTAACTCTGTCCTGGCTTCTTTTAGTATTTGTTAACTAGCAGTATGAGCAGATTCTGCCTCTGATGACTCTCCTAGTGCACTTCCTTCTAAAATATATCTGATATTTGCATGAATGTTTTGTCTATGTAAAGTGATCAAAGTCTTTATAACTTTGAGCCTTGTTTGCACCTTCAAAACTCAGACCTTAAGCTGACCTGACTTTGTGCCTGCCTGCCTGCCACTCGATGCCTACCTCTTGCTCAACAGCATGAGCTTGGGCCATCATGGAATCGAGGTCATGACCTTTGGGAATGCGTTCGAGCATCAGCTGCTTAATTTTCATTTCCAGATCAGCATTGGAGCGCTCCAGTGAACGCACCTGGAGGATACAAAGAGCCACAGAGAAGGGAGGACACAGGTTAATGATCAAAGTCTTTCAGCTTACTGCTTGTGTTATTTCCCGGGCTGATAATATCACAGAGCAGTGCTGTGTTATTGTCAGACCTTGTCCAGGTAGTTGGCCAGACGGTTGTTGAGACTCTGCATAGCTTCCTTCTCATTGGTGCTGTTGCCATGCAGTCCGTTAATTTGAAGGCTTGCTGGTCCGTTGAGATCCTGGCTGATGGAAGCTGAACGAGTGAGCGGGCTCGCTACAGCGAAAGACACAGAAGCCCGAGAGCGAGCGCGGCCAGTGTCCATCAGCGAACGACTGGAAAAGGAGGGCTGACGGCCAATAGAGTAACTTTTCATCGAAATACTGGAGGCCATGATCGGCAGCTGTGAAGGCACAAAGAACACAGTAAAGAGGGTCGGGGGTTTAAACAATGTCGTGTTTCAAACCAGTGGTTCCCAACCTTTCTGATATGCCTCAGAGCCCCTTTATCAACTCAATTTAAACTGGATCTGGACAACTTTTACCTTACAATATCAAGGTTTTGCAGTCATGTGACCACTAACCACATGACGTTAACCTATATAGCACTTTTTGTAAATGTGACCAATTTAGAGTCAGTTGAATAAGATGCCAATTACACAGGCCTAGACACCATTGATTGCAAGGGAAAAATCTGTATTCCCCAACCTGTTGGCAAGTGGTTGCTGGAGGTTGATGCTAGGCCGTCCCCTGTCAGCCACCAACAGATCCTGCCAGATACCCGACCGTTTGGCGAAAACCTTGTGATTTCGTTGGTTGGTAGTTTCGATGGAACATGTCAACTTGACTGCAAAAATTTACTAACTACTCTCTGAGCGGTGGTGAAACTGTGAAAATTGTAACACAAACCAGAAACGGAGACAGTTTGCCTTCAGAGTAAAAGTTGCACCTTTTGAAACGTGTTGGTTGTGGCAATGAGGCATAAATTTTAATTTAAAGATGAACATTCTCTGTTTCAGGTTTGCCTCACACTTTTAAAACTTCTACTACCACTCAGCAAGTACTTTACGAGTATTTGCAGACAAGTTGGCACCTGCCATGCAAACTACAGGCAACTGTGGCAATCTGCAAGCAATCTGCATTAAACATTAAAAAGGAAGTTGATTTGGTGCAGCACCCTCTTTGTCACTGATTTAATAGCGACAGCCAGCGACTTCCACCAAACACTCGCCAACCAGTTGGTAAATAGAAATTTTTTTCCTCAAGACTCACTAGAACAACTTTAATGACAACTTTTAAATGTGGAGTCATTCATTTTAAGAAAAACATCACCTGTTAGCTATTTTGTTATTTAAAAATAACCTTTTCCACCTTTTATCCAGTATGGTTAGACTTTTTTTTAACTTATCTATCCATCCTGTAAGTTAAGTCAACTACTTAAACTTGTTTTTAGTCATTCTGTACTATTAGCTGCCAGTTAGCCATAATGTTAGCTACTAATTTCAGCCAGTTGTTTGTATTTAAAGCATATGTACATTTATTTTGGTTGTCTATTTCTATTGCTAGCCATTACTTTTAGTTGTCTTTAATGCTGAAACCTGTTCTCATCTTACATTAAACTGTTAATTTCTGTTATTACATATCAGCTAAATTTGGCTATGTAGCAAAAGGCTTGCCCTTGGGGTACTTTTATGTTTGTTTTTAACTATGAAGACAAGACAGAGGAAAGGCATAAACTTGAGAAACAGAACCAGAGCACAATCACAGAGGTTCAGTCTCTTACAGGTTCATATCTTCAAAGAGAGCAGATGAATGTTTAAATTACACACATCATAACTTCAAAAGCCAGTCTGTTTGACCTTTGGCAGTCATTTAAAGGTAGTGTTGCATGAGATCCAGTTGTAGAAAAGCTCTTTTGTGGTCCTTAAGCAAATGTGCTTTATTCTAGCATTTCAGCAGACTTTGATGGAAATACAAGTAGGGTCTTATATTCAAAACCACTGATCGCCCACTGAAAATGATGAAAGAAGTCTTTCAATGAGCGTATGCACGGCTGTCTCCTGGCTGTTCAACCTAAGCATCTGCATCAAGAGATGACTGACTTCGTGGCCGGAGACTCTTCAGTCTGTCAGTCTCAGCTCTGTGCAGACATAATTCAACTCAAGTCAGCATAAAATCTAAATGCAAATGACCACAGCTCGGCTATGGGCTGAAGAAGAGCCTCTCACTGAGACTGAGAACACTCTCACGTATTCTTTTACGTATGATAATAAGATGTGTTTTATATTCAAGAAGAGTCTGATAGAGGATTTCTAAAAAAAAAAAAAAAAAAACAAAACAAAAAA
>VVHJ01009085.1:6461-16972 GCA_015107715.1 Tylochromis polylepis | reverse complement strand
GAGGGATATCCACCTTTAAAAAAAAAAAAAAAGAGAACAAATTTCAAAGAAATGAACGCTATTGCTTCTTTTTATTTTCAACTTAATATATAAAATTGATTGATTGAACTGAATATACCTTTACCTTCTGTTGAGAAATGTTTTTCCTGTAGTGAAGAAAAAAGTAGAACATAAGAAACGGGTAAAGGAACTTAACTGAAGGTCAGTTTTTATAAGCACACCTTGCCAGCATTTCCTATCTTTTAAATGCAGTCAAATTAGACAGTTAAAATTATACACAGAGAAAAATGTGTGAACCAAAAGATCAAACCAGTGTGCCATTCTGTATACTTAACTTCCCTCATATTTTAAAATAAAACTGAATTAATCTGAAAAATAGTCATGTTAGTACAATTTTGAGTTTAACTGTTAATTTTGGTTTTCTTTAAGCTGTCGCTTTTATACAATGTGTCCAAAGTGAATGAGGAAAAAAATTATTTACCATATGTTCATGGTAGTACAGGTAGAAGAATCCTGCAAGTGAAAGAAATAAATGCAGCACCACTACGCCAACCAAAAACCGGATGAGAAACTTGTTGTGGCCCTGCGATGGAAGTGAAGCTGGGATGAGGACCGGTTGGGACCTGCTGCGCGGAGGCACCGGTGGTGGAGCCAGGCTGGTCTGGTAAGTGTTGATCATGATAGAGTGGAGCGGTGACAGCTGCAGAGGCCTGATGTCCGTGACATCCCATGCGCTTTTGAACTGCTCCTCACTCAAGCATCTGAGTTTATGTCTCACTACTTCCTGGAAGGTCTGAGTTCTTTGACATGCAGATGTCTTTGCGATGTCACTGTTGGTGAGTACATGTGGTGTGTATGTTGGTTTAAAAAGCCTCACTGCATTTTCCTTTCTGTCAGCTATAGCATGTCTATAATGCCGCACATTGTAATGTGATTGTAATGTGAACTTGTGCACTTAGTTGATACAACGTTCACTTTTTTGGCCCACAAAACCAAATCCCCATAAACTGTTTCAATTTTGTATATAAGCTGTTATAAAATTAAAAAGTATTTTAAAGTAGTTGAGATCACACGGCACACACACATAGTCACACACATACACATAGACACAAAGATCTATATTAAGAGTTCAGTAATATTTTCACACCATTTATTTTCACATCATTCTCACAGACTATATCTGGAAACTACCTGGCCAACCTAAATGTCAGAAGCAGACAAAAGTAACACTATATCTCGGGCATTATATGTACTGAGCTATTCCTTTAAAAGACTAGCGCTATGGTTCACTGCAGTAAATATTAAAATAGGCTGTGTAACCACAGGATCATCATCATAATACAATCATAAATGGTTAATTTTTAAACTTCAACTTAACTTTAATGCATGTTGAAGAACTGAATGCACAGACCAAACTCAAAGTTAGTTTAATCTGTTGAGAGCTTACTGGCTACAGTTCACAATTCAGTGTCAGCTACACCATGGCGTGTCCGTTCAGATATACAACACTGTTAACAACCGCAGGATATGTGAAATGTGCTTAGTTGTGGTGGCGGATTTGTCTGGAATGAGACCTACCATTGTTTTTTTTGTTTGTTTTTTTTTTAAGCCCACACAGGTTGGTTAAGCTAAAGTGAAAACTGTTTAATGTGGGATATTCATACAGTTGCTTACAGAGTTCTGCATACAGCACAGTGCAGCATGTCCACATGTGAGTTGCTATTAGATAGTGAATGTTTCATTTCCAAAACAAGTGGCCAAAAATATACAATAAAGAGTTTTTTACACGAACTACAATAAATGATTGTGACCTGTATTGATTTTAAATCCCTAATTGGTCATGATTGTTACATGTGTATATATTCTTTGCCGTTTTGAACAATGTGCACACAATTTTTGTATAAATTAGTTGTATTTCAGGGATTATTTTTATTTAAAAAAATACCCTTACTGTAATTGGGATTAAAAGCCCAATATGAGTTAAAGTTACCCAGGGACTTTTAGCACAGTTTTATACACACAAATTGTTTTCCATTTTAGACTCATGTAAATATGAATAATATCAGGGGGAGGTTATATTTGCCAGTGTGTGCAGTAGAAGTGTTTCCTGATAAAAGCTGGATCTTTATTTTGTAAAAGACTGCAATTTAAAAAAAAAACATCTTAAAGTAAGTTCTGGAAAAAAAATACTATCTACAAAGTGTTACAATTATTTTTATGCAATTGTCTAAACAAGAAATGTGTTGAATGTTTCTGAAATCTTTTACAATGGCCCACTGCCTCCCCTAGTGGTTCAAAATATTTTTAACTGTAAAATTATGTCAGTACAGAGTGTTATCACATTAATCACTCTGCAGTGGCTGCTGTTTTTGTGTGTGTTTTTTTATGTCAAAGGTCTGGAGGAAAAACTGAAGAAAATTAGAATATGATTTTATTTTTTGTAAAATATTAAAGACATTCATTGACTTATGCAGTTTCGTATCCACTGCTAGGACCAGGTTAGACCTCCTTTTGCTTTCAGAAGTGCTTCAGTTATTTGAGGCACAGCCTGCTTGGCTGGTGGCAAGGGTTCCGAATTATGCCAAGAAAATATCCCCCACATAACTATTTCACCACCACAACACAGGACTGATCCATGTGTTTGTGCTGCTTTTGCCAAATTCTGACTCCACCATCTGAATGTTGCAGCAGAAATCGAGACTCATCAGACCAGATGACACGATTTTTTGAATCTTCTGTTGTACAGTTTTGTAGCTTCAGTTTCCTCTTCTTAGATGACAGCAATGGCACCTTGTGTGATCTTCTACAGCTGCAGTCCATCTGTTTCAAGGTCCAACGTGTTGTGCATTTACAGATGCTCTTCTACTTACTTTGGTTGTAATGATGGTTATTTGAGTTATTGTTACCTTCCTATCAGCTTAAAGCAGACTGACCATTCTCCTCTGACTTCTAATATCAACAAGGTATTTTAATAGTTACAGTCAGTCATTTGAAAACAAGAACTTTTTTAAGGAGTGTAGTGGACAAAAACTATATGTCGGCTGCAGAGCACAGTGTTTCTGGGGCCACTGGGGATCTGGACTTGTGGGGAGCTGAGGGAAGCTTGCCTATGAATATGGAAATATTCTGACAACTGTGTCCCCGGAGTTCGGTGCACTTCTCCTTGTACAGTCTCAGGTTCTCCTTTTCACTTCATGAAGGCCAAAACACATCTATAAAACTGTGCAAAAGTATAGTCGAGAATGGAATAGGATGGTCAGTCGCAATTAGTAGTGATTTGCAGATCAAAGGACATGTAGAGTGCTCAGTTTAACACTGCTAAATCTCTGAAAGTTCAGTTCATTAGATCTAGGATACATTTAACCACTGTTTACGTTTAACCCCCCGAAAACTAGACCCTAAAATGAAGCATTGTGTAAGTTCGTGCAATATCATCATATAATCTGTTTGACATAGGATAGATCTACTTTACAATAAATGGCACCCCTGTATTATCTATGTTATCTGTTATTGGATAATCAGAATCATGGCGTTGGAATATAAAAGTAGTGACAAAAATGCTGTTTAATTAATGGTTCTGAATTTAATATCTTAAAAATATTCTGTTCAGGAGTCTCATTAGAAACACATTATATCTGCCCACAGTGAAAACATATATCATCTTGTGTGCTGCAGAAACTGAGCTGCTGTCGTACAACTATTGCGTTCTGCTCCATCACTGAAACAATACCACTCCATTTTTTTCTCCATTTTTATGCACTTTAACCAACTGATCTAGACAAGATACTTTTAGTATACTGTATGTGGTAATATTTGGAATACAGACATTTATCAGCAGTCGTATCAGTCTATCAGTTATGTCCTCACTCTCACCTGTTTGTTGAAGAAAACATAGATAACAGGGTTGACAACAGTGCTGAACTTGGCCAGGATGGAGGGAATCACACTAGTGATGGGAGTCACCAGCCCTGACCCACCAAAGGTGGCCATCAGTGCCACGATGCCATAGGGCATCCAGCACAGCATGTAGCAGGACACCATAGAGAAAACCATCAGCGAAATGTGGTGTTCTCTGTGCTGAGCTGCCAGAAGATTGATCTTTCCCACCTGGAGATGTGAGAGAGAAGGAGAATAAGAAGTATAGATGTAAAGATACCAGAAAATTCATGTGTTTTGTTAGTGTCTCTAAGAGTCTTATGCTGGTTTCAGGAGCACTAATAGGCTTTTCATACTTCTTGCACAGGCTCTTTTATTTCATTCCCCATGCGTTTTCTTTTGTGTGATTAATTTACTTACATCTATTGACTGATTACTAAAATCCACACTTCACACTGCTGCATGTATCATTTAAAAATCTGTGTCTTTGGTGCCCTCATGTGGTATTATAAATGCGGTGTGGTATGGACTCTGCTCATGTGGACATAGACAGAATAAATCTTCACTGAGAGTGTTAATTTTTTTTTCTAAAATCCAAATGTAAACCACCAGAACAATGTAAAATAAACATTAATAACAAGTCAACATGAACCGAACCCGTTACTTGAACCAGCTCCATTTCTGAAAAACAGCGAAGTGAAGTTTAAGGCTCACAGCAAGTTAGTGAGCTGTAAGTGATGGTTATATTGCTCACAAAAACTGGGCTATCCCAATGATTTAATACACTCAGAAAATAGTATGCAAAAATGATTTTTGCAAAAATATTATCAATTTAACAGTTGGCTATAGTTAAAGCCCGAAAGATATTTTTGGCCGATATTATAAATATATGTATTTAGAATTTCTATGATTTTTAAACTTTTTAATATAATTTTTTATAACATGATTTGACCACGTTATGCGTGTTAACGTTGCATGGTTTGTTCACCTCAGGGCCCTCTGAAACTTCCTTGTTGGCAACATGTGTCTGAAGCACCACAAACACTATAGTGGACAAAGCATAAATGAGTAAATACATAAATACATATAACAAATGTTAGAGGAATCTGTTTGTGTTTTGTATGTTTGAAAGAAAAAAACACTGATATTTTGGAATATCGGCTTGTTATATCTCCAAATGTCACTATAGATATTGGTCTTAAAAATCCTAAATCAATCAGATTCTGGGTATGATGACAACCTGTTATGAATGACTTGTGAATGACTACTGGATCAGCAGAATATGTCCGATATGTAATACGCAGTAGGGTATGTTAAAACAGATGCCATGTTTTTACATCTTGGTCAGTAGCAGTATTACCACATTACATCCCCAGATGTGTTTCATCACATTTGGGGTTTTTTTTCTGATGTGTTAGTCATGTCAGACAAAAATGAGCTCAGATAAATCATAAAGCAAGTGGTTACAGCAGTACCTCACCAGTCAGTATTTATTTCATTTGCCTGTGCCCACCTCCATATGTAATTACCACTGTGATGCTTGTCATTTATGAATAAATGAGCATGTCTGTCTTGTAAAAGAGGCCTCACAGAGAAGAAAATCTACCCCTTCTGTCAAATTACTGCTTATCTCTCGTACACTCAATTACACCTCTTGCTGTATGGGATTAGATCATGGCCCTCATTGCTCTGTCTGCACAATCCTCCATCATGTAATAACTACTCAAAATGTCAAACAGTGGTCACTTCTGCATGACTGAGCTTCTGTTCTCTGTTCTCTCTCCTAAATCATGCTAGCCACTGATTATGATGGTGAAACAGTTCAGCCTACTGCCTGCCACAGTTTGAATTGTCTTTGTATCTCTATGAGCTTCTCTTTTATCTTCTCCTTTCCCTTACCTCTCATGCGGTGGCAATAGATGATCATCCCACCCCGAGTGCTTCTTTGTCACCTTCGCTTGCTCATACTCAAAAGATTGTTATTGTTTTTTTCTCTAATACAGGCACTATGACTCTGTTTACCTTGATATATAAGGAAACTATTGTTATGAGCTTGGTCTCTGTATATAAAAAATTGAATTCCATTCCATTCCTCTGGGACTGAACTACAACATAAAATATGTTTATGCAACATGACTGCTGGCTCTCTAAATGGGATGCTGTTAGTTAAGAATATAAAAAAGATATGAGTTTGACCCACACTGACAATGCTGATGCATATGGTGTTTCGCTTTCTGATGTGTTGGTTCAAGTTTTGAGAAGCCAGCAGACGGTGCCACAGACAGATTGCCAACTTTCTAAAAATAGCTGATGGGTGGGCTCTAAGTTGATGCAGCTGAGCCCCAGTTCACTGCTACAGTGATCAAGTCTGCAAAGCCGTTTACTGCTCAGAATCTCTTGGGTACATCAAGCTTAAAAAAACGGAAGTGCTTATATAATGACAGGTATCCAATAGCAACAAGTTGTTACCATGATCTAAAAATACCTTCTAGAGCATTTGCTGATAGTCACCATAAACTGAGGCATGAGTCATAATAAAATGAGGTTGGTTAACTGTCCTTAAGACAGTAAGACAAAGACAGATTCAACCCCACACTCTCCCCCTTATACATGGTCCCTTCTTCTTTTGAATTTCTAGCACAGGTCAGTGGTTTCTGTTATTATCCGACTTGATTTTCCTTGGAATTACCTCAAAAACACATGATCAAATGTTAATAGAAATCAGCTAGCCGCTTCTTAACCTCTAAACTCCGATCTTAAGTCACAAGAATTCCAGCATTCAAGATCTTAGTCCTTCAGGATAGTTACTGTGAAAAAGTAGACAAAATTTACATACACATAAATAAATAAATAAAAATGACACGGTAGCGCTGTATGCCGTTGCATGGTTTTCTGTTTGTCTTGTGTGATTGTCCCAAAAGGTGTGGTGAAACTCTTCATGTATCTCTGAACTCACCCTCCTAACGGCCACCAGGATTCTTCCATAAGAGTATAGCATGAGCAGAAGGGGCAGCAGCAGACAGAAGATGAAGAGACACAACACATACGAGATGCTGGAGGGTGAGCGGAGGTGCCACTGGACGGAGCAAGTGGTACCAGGACCCTCTGGTCCATAGCTGCTCCAACCAAGGAGGGGTGGCAATGTCCAAAAGAGAGAGTAGAACCAAGAGCCTCCAACACACAGCCAGGCCTTTCTGAAGTCTGAGACATCAACCTGAGAGGAATGGAGCACAGTGGTGTAGCGCTCATACGATAGAAGAGACAAGGACACAAGGGACACAATCCCTGTTGAAGCAAAAGCAGAGAAAATGATGAGAGTACTTTAGATTTAATGATCAGAGGCCACTTGTCCCTGCAGCAACTCTACAGATTGGTTAAAGCTTTTATGACCCCTTCATAAACCCACATTTTACATGTTGTAGAGTGTATAATGATGGTAGCGTCCATAATTGAAGAAAAAAGTAGGTCAAAAGGTCACAAATGTTTAATTCTATCAAATTATCTGTTAGATCCACAAAATGGAAAGAATTGCATTAGTACTATAAGTCACTGTTATTTGCTTTATGTAAAGCAGCTGTATAAAAGATTATATATTTTATATTATACTTGAAAAGGAGAAAGTAAATGCAACCCCAGCAGCAAAGGGGAAAAATAGCATTTCTTAAGATGTTCCTGTATTTTCCTATAGAGACCTTTAACTCAATTAAAGTCAAACAAATTAATAAAGATCTGTCCCCCCCGTAATTATTAATTTAGTTTGAAACCCTTAAAACTCAGAGTTTTGGAGTGCTTCTAATTTAATTTTATTATATTTTTATTTTTCTAGAACAAATGATAGTTTACAACTTTTTCTCCGCTATACCACTCTTCCACTACTTCCGAAAAGCGACACCACGGTCATAATTTTTTGTATACTGAGTTTACAAGAGTAAACAGGGAAAAAACAGTACTCCTACCGTTACTCACCAAAGAGGGAATTGGCAAATCCATATCACTTACAGCCGTGCTCTCCAATTAGCCACCTCTCGTGCAGGCTGGCAGCAAAACTGAACGGTGTCCCAAAAACGCACACGAGAATGTCACTTAGGCTGATGTTCAACAGGATGACATTGATGGGCGTCCAGAGGGAGCGAAACTTTGCAAAAATGAGCAGTGTGAGAAAGTTGCTGAGGATTCCTGCCACTAAAATAAAGCCGAGGCATACTGCCACCACTTTATGGCCGGTCCGGCTCAGCCCACCAGGGCTGTGAGGCACCGTGGAGTCCCAAAGCGCTCGGTCTGTATTTATGCTGGATCTGGAGAGGGAGCTGTCGGTGGTACTGAAATTCCAGTCGTGTACGTACACGACCATGGCAGTGACACCAGAGATGAAGGCTGAAGAACAGCTGGACACACACAAGGTAGCAAAGTCCCGGTGGACCGCAGCTTTACGCGCAGTGAGAGCTGGTGTAAGAGTGTGAAGAGACTTAAGACGTGCACTTCTTGCACTCCAATATATGCAACTACCCCCATTCCCTTCTCTCTGCCACATACACTGACTGTTTGTTATTTTTTTAAATTTTTATTTCTAAGAATCTCCCTAGTTTAATATAACCAGCCCTTTTTGGTTAGAATGGCCTGTTTAAATGGAATAAATCACCCAAATTTACAGCTTTCCAGTCGCAATCACAATGCCTCTTAGGACGCTGTGCTGAGCTTGTGAAACGTGATTCAGACTCGCATAATTACCCGTATTTCCACTGGGTTTGATCGTTTTTCATGGCGGATATAAGCCACATTAAATGATTGTCCAAAATAAAGTTCTAATTTTACGGACAGCTTGGAATAAATTGCTTTGGTGTTCCACTCCAGGAAGCCAGACTTTGTTGCACGATTTTGCTAAGCTATGCGTTTCGTATTCATTGTTGCTTCCTGTGCCAGACCCCTGCTCTGCATAGCTGCAAACTGTAGGGCACACAGAAAGTCGCCACAAAGAAAGTTTCACACTTGTTCAGCATTTTCTTTTTGTACCTTCCCTTACCAATTCTATAATACCTTCTGACCATCCCAGCTCACCCCACTTAAATCCCATTAATCAATGTCAAATGCTCTCACAGACTCCCTGTAATCCCGTGCCTCACTGTATCCTTTGAATCCTTTGAGACCTTAAACTATACAATTTTTTCTTTTAAAAGTGTGCTTTTAAAGGTCTTTTGTTGCAATCTGTTGCTAATGGTTTAATGCTTTCAAAATGCATCATATGTCTAAAAACGTATATTTCTGTGAAGTGTAGAAATAAATTCATATTTGAATTGATTTACAAAAATATGTTTATGATGTTTACAAAACTAATTATATGCACATTTCATTCATATTCAATGTTTACATCTTTTAATATTTAGATGTTTGCACTTTCAAAGCACTAATAATTGTGTATTGAATCTACCTGGTTGATTTTCCCTCATTTACCCGAGGATAGGATTTCCTGGCTTCTGATTGGTTAGCGAAGTCACACGGGGTCCGAACAAGGAAATTGCGTTGTGTTGAAGTGTGCCAAGAGTAAAGGTGCTGCTGAGAAAGTTATCCGTCTCCAGCTTGCTGTTTATAATAATTCAGAGAGATTCAGAACCACATAACGAACCCTCACATATATTTCCGTAAAGAAAATAAATGGTAACCAGCAAACGCCGGTACCTAAGTACAGAAATAAACTTAAAACAATATAAAACATCTGGTATGTCATTCTATCTGCATAGGTTACAGGGTCTGAAATGTGCAAGAAACATCAGTATATGGTTCTTAAAGAAGACCTCCTATGCTTCTTTCTTGCTACACATGTTAACAAGCTCTGCTGGCTTCACAGTTCAAAATCATGCTTATTTATGCTATACTTGGCCTTGGTGTAGGTCCTCCGGTTCTCAGCTGCCTCTTTCTTATGAGTTGTTTGTTCCTTGCAAGATTATTTTATTTGCACATTTATTTATTCATTTACACAGCCACATTTACATTGAAGGTCTCAGAAAACCTAGTTTCAAAATACATGAAAAGCTGGAAAGTGTGTTTTGTTGTGTTAACAGTGATTTAGGCATCATTAAACTGTGTTAAGAATTTCAATCTTGATGATTAATCTCAGAAGTCATGACACACTGCTCTTCCCTACATAAGTTGCCTTTATAAGATAAAAGTATTGGTATCATCATTAGTATTGACAATACTGGTGCTGTATTTACCTGGTATTGGATTGATACCAAAATTTGCAATAATGCACTGGACTAGTTTGAACAGTGGGGCTTCAGGGCTTACAGGTAGAAGTGTATATTCTCTTTCTGACATCACATAGAGGATGAGTAGGAAAAAAACTGAGTTTTTAGGGTGGTTGGAGCCTGAGATTTTGACTCCGGATTAATTGCTTATAAGCAGACCTCATTATTTGAAACTATGATCACGTTGAATATAAACATACACTTTAAAATCACTCTTTCTATGTTTGTTAATAAAAAACAAAATAGATCCACAATTAAATAATACGTTAAATGAAATGATTAATATTTTTATCTGATGCTGGCTGGTGTGTGTACGTGTGTGTGTGTGTGTGTGTGTGTGTGTGTGTGTGTGTGTGTGTGTGTGTGTGTGTGTGTGTGTTCGGGGGTGGGGGG
>VVHJ01009078.1:1972-13468 GCA_015107715.1 Tylochromis polylepis | reverse complement strand
TGAGGAATGATTAAAAAAAAAAAAAAAAAAAGGAAGAGAGAGAAATTTAAAAAAGTAGACTCAACGTAAAGTGGATGATGGATGCAGCCTCAGTAAAAAGAAGTCTGTAGTCTTTAAGTGTTACTGAGCAGAGCAGTGTTAAAGAGATTTCAGAGAGATTACATCGCTATGCTTTGCTGAGAATTAAAAAAAAAAAAAGAAAAAATCTTTTGAGGCGTGCAATTTTCGATAGGGTTTTTAAACTCAAATAGGTTTGTTTTAGATTGAGATTGCAGTGCGACCAAAGTGCCCATATTCTCATCAGAATCACCCTGGATATCATCAGAGTGTTTATTTCTACTACAAGGCGCTTCATTATATCAAACAGAAGAGGCTGCTTTCCTTTCTCTTGCACTCAGAGATGTTTTTGGAAGCAGAAAGCTGTGTGAAATTCTAAGAATACGAGCCATACATTTTTAAGGATGTGTTCCTTTTTCTCCCTCTCCCTGTCTTTTAATGACCAGTTTTCAATATTGTTGCAGTGTATTTGACAGCAGAATGCTTACATGCCTGTCCGCACTCACTCATGCAGTATGTATAGCTCCTGAGAGACATTACTGTCGAGAGCTACATTTGGCAGAACAAAATAACTTTTGTTATTTATTTCAGAGAGTGGTGTGTTTGTGTTGCTTGTGGAATTGGAGGAGGGATGTTTCGGGGTGGGATCAATACACCAAATAGCCCAGCAAATTGACACTACCCAAATATGCTAAATGTCAGATGAGGTGAAGGATGATTTTAGTGTCAGGATTTGAAAAGGTTGAATCCATAGCTTTATCTTGCAGGGATACCAAGTTGCTATTTAACTTGACGTGCAGAAGCTCTTCTTAATAAGCATTTCTTTACGAATGACTGCGGACAAAGAAAAATAGGAAGTAATGCTGTTTATCCAGCTGGAGCAATATCAAGTCCAGGGAAATGGATTGGCCTCCTGACTGGAGACAAGCTTGAGTGTGACTCAAGATTGTGCATTATTTACACTTCCTGCTCGCGGCAGCTGTCACAGATGTCTCAAAGTTTGGATCGAATAGCTTCAAATTCTGGGTGGCAAAGCAAGAGGTGGACAGGAAACAAATCATCAAAGTAGAAAAAAACCCACTGTTTTATACCACTCCAGACAACCAGAGACATGCTGCAGTGCAGTGCAAGCAGTTTGTTCAGTTTTCGTCCAGTTTGGAAACCCCAACTGTCTTTATCCCTGTCAGAGGACAAGTAACTTAAACAGTAAGGTACAGAAAATACCACATGAACCATTCAGCAAGGAAACGTCGACATCCCAAAATACAAAATGTTAACGCAACACGTGGAGTGGAAACCTGTGTGCTCAGGTTTTACTGTGAGTTTCTCTGAAATGACTACCAACAGATAAGAGCCAGTTTTCAAATGCACCTTTTACATGGGTGAAAGCAGCAATGCAGTGATGATAAAATAGTCAATTAAAGTATCGCCACTAACAAATACAAAACAGTGGCTTAACAGAAAAATTGATTAATGACAGTTTTAATATCGAAGCACCGATGTGTAAGCAGTGGTTTGAATATGAAGTAGATCTATTTGAAGTAATTTTCATGGTAACATGTGGCATTAAATCCATTTTTATTTTCCAAAAACTGTGTATTTCATACAGGTAAGACTCACCAGACATCTCATGATACGATATTATCACAATACTTAATGCACAACAAAATATTATTATGATTTGTCACATTTTGCAGTATGAGAATTGCAATAGCATATATTGTGATTTATCAGCTTTTTTGAACTGCAAACGTTGTTCTCAAAGTTCAACTTTGTCAAAATCTATTTTTCCAATAAGATAAAGTTATGTCGCTTCAGTTTTGTTTTTTTGGGGTTTTTTTAAAGCAAAATTAGATTGTCAAGCACACCAAACAAAGTACAAAATTCAACTCTATGACAGAGACACATTCAGACTGTTAGCAATCTGTCTGCATTTATAAATAAGACAGCAATTAATTGCGAACCTTCAACAGTCTCTCTGAGAGTGATTGCAATTCCAATTCAGGCTTTAACTGTTTGCAGAAAGGTTGCCTCCTATCAGGCAACCTGTGCAATCACCTTGCAATTAAAATTTGTAGTGAGTGTGCAACACCCTCAAGCTCTGTGCAACCATTTAGTCACTGGAAGCTCAAATTGGTCCCAGAATGTGAAGAAAATTCAAAACAAACAGCAGGCAGCTGGGTTTGTTTTGTTTGTTTGTTAATTTTGTAGATGTAAGCAAGCAAGTTTGCTCAGCTAACATTAACTCGAGATTTTAGTGCATGAAATGAGCCCTTTTGTATATAGTATTCCCAGAATATTTAAATTTATTTAACAAAATGTTGATATTTAGTGTCCCTGTATGGATACAATATCACCACTCAAAATATCGTAATACATGTCTATACCTAGTACCAGTCTTTGTTTTTTGGGGGGAAATATAGGATAATATTCCTTTCTGGATGTCCACCAGTTTAGCTGTTTGTCTTCAAGCTGTTGTAGCTTGTAGCTGCATGTCATTTAATGAGAAGAGGTCATTTGGAAGAAAAGAAAATGTAGATCGCAGATGTAAATATTTACAGTTTGATCAAATCTAATAAGAACGTTAGTGCTGAGGCCCAGATGAAAGTGGAAGTTAGTGACAGGACTAAACCCTGATGATGGTGGAGCAGCGTAATCAGATGAGTTGAGTTAAGATAGACAGGTTGCTGACAGGCAGAGTGAGAACAGTGTCTCGGGGGCTAATTGGGCAAAAGTAGTGAGTTGAAATTGAGAAAGAGCTGATTTTGACAGCGTGGGAAAATGGAAGTGACAAAAAAAATAGTAGTAATAGTCCAAATCAGTAAGAGGAGCAGAGGCTCCCTTATTGAACTTATAAAAAAGCTTATTTGAAATGTAGCACAGTTCAAATTTTCTTTAAAAATCATTCAAAGAGCCAATTAAAGAATAAAAACCTCATTATTTAAATAAAATTCACAACTAAATGCACTGTCTGCCACCTCGCATCTTCCCAGATAAATTGTCCTTGTCTGTCCCTGATTTTAATTGAACTAATTTGTCTAAAGAAACTGTCCCATGTTGTGTGGAATATTTAAAGCATCGGGGAGACTGAATCTGCTGTTCTGTTTTGTTTTTCTGTTGTGTTTTTTAAAGTGTTTTTTCTTCTAATTTAAATTCACTCCCCTCTCTTTTGCGAAGGATGCCGAAATGTTAGAGATAAATAGCTCAAAACCTTGACAAATAAGATCAAACCATTCTGCGTGGCTGTATAATTTAAGAGGAAGGTGAGGAAACATGAAAGTGCAGCCAGCTTCCCCCAGTGGCTGCATTTGCATGTTCTTAAAAAAAAAATCTATTTTAATGTTAAGACAAACAACAGCAAGACGTCTCTTTTCACTGGGATTCTGCAGCAGCATGCATGGACGTTTATGATCGCTGAAACAGTGATTGTTGGCGTTACTGGCATCAGACATATTGTTACAATCATGTATATTAGTCAGCTCGATAATTTTGCAGGGTGTTATTTACAATCGGGTTTCGCTCCTTTCCTCTCGCTGAAGGTCAATGATAATGGCTCCTGACACAAAGACTCTTGAGTGATCATCTGGGTTCTTGTTTTTCACAATGGGTGTGGAAAAAAAAAAAAAACAGTTTTAGAAGCCTCACAAACACTCCACTGGGTGGTGATGGTGGCTCTGGAGAAGGTCACAATATAAGGATAATATCACAGTCATTAGCATTCAAACCACTTGGGGAACACTTGTGCTTGTTTGACAGCTGCACTATCATCATCATTATCCTGAGAGATAGTTTTTAGGGAAATACAACTCATGATAGTCAATGTAACACTCCAGAACGATGCGTTTTAACACTGTTATTTCAACCTGCTTATGATATGCTCTTGTTTAGATTCACTTCTGGCACGTGGTGCAGCACATTTTGAGAATTTGGGAAATATTTGGTTGACATCGGAATAATATTGCCATGTCAGTAAATACAGCCAGTTATTAATTTTCCCTCAGACAAGTTCACAATGAAAGCTCAGATAGTCTGTCCATATTAATAACAGATTATTTGAATACCCTCGAGACACTGACAGGAGCCTCTTGCCTCAGCCAATGAAATGTAATTAAGAGGATAAGGAATTGATCTTTGATTGTGTGTCCTATTAATGTGTATTAATGAGGCCAGTGTATTAAAGTTGCTTTTTTTTTAATCAGTGGCCACTAATGAGTTTTACTAAGATCAATATCTCTAAAGCCATGGATTTAAGGCCAAATGTATGAGGGCAGTAACAGCCAAGGCTTCAGTAAAGAAAAGGATGTCGCTCAGCAGTTACTTGCTCAGCTTAATCCTATAAATCCTTGCGTGTATACATGGACATATACATACATGCTGCAGGAGATATGAAAACAAAGGATTTGTGCTTCCAGACAATTGATTGTTTACTAAAATAATCATGCTACACTTTAATAATTAGTATATTTTGCTTCAGATTAGAAACCAGAGCTGGTGGGGAGTGCGAGCAGAGCAAGGGGCGTTATTATTCTGCGGTCTATCTCACAGCTCTCTAGTGGTCTATTATTTCTGATGAGCTGACACCTTCATTAGAATAGGAACCCGCAGATGAAACTAAAGTAAAACATCACACCGCTTAATTGGTGGGATAATAAAAATAAATGATAAAACTCTGTTTCCTTAGGGCTGTGAGGCCCCTTTTTCATCTTTTACCTTTTAATTTGACTCCCTGCATCCACTTACGTCTGCTGTTTCATCGATCAATTACCGGGAGGATTACGGGGAAAGGGAAGGATTACAAGTTGGGTGAATATTGGAGAATAAATCTTGAATTAACTTTTAATACTTTGTGAAGGGCATTACCTCTTCTCAGCTGAAAGCTTTTTCAGAATGTTCTCTTGCTGATGTTGATTGAAAGATATGAAGGCTATATAGCAATATAATTTTGGCCAGTGTGTGTGTGTGTATATGTGTGTGTGTTTATTTCTTTCCTGTATATTATTTCCTTTATTTCCGACTAAATGTCATGTTTTCCTTGAAAAACGTGCGAATATAGACATTTACGTCCACATTCTGTAGCGTCGTCTGTGCCTCTGCATGTGCGAATACCTCACAGTATCTGTTCTTGTGATTGAGCCAGGCCCTCCCAGCCCTCCAGACTCAGTGACGGTGGAGGAGGTGACAGACAGTACAGCCCAGCTGGCGTGGAACCCCGGCAGAGACAACGGCAGCCCCATCACCAATTACCTCATTCAAACCCGAACTCCCTTCACTGTGGGCTGGCAGAGGGTTAACACAGGTGACACGGCACTTGACAATAAATTTTCATCTTATAGTACATGAGATATTATTCAGATTCACAGATTCATAATTCACAGATGTCCACAGGGAAATGCTGTTATTTCTCTTTCCCCTGTTGGCAGGTGGGTCAGAGTATAGGGTCAGCTAGAAAAAGGGTTGTAGATGGTCAGATTCATGTTCTCACTCAAGACAGTAAAAGGTCTTTCTTGCTGCTGTACTGTGCAAAAGTGTTGAGCAATCCATGATGCTTTCATATGTTGCTGAGAAAATCGGAAATAGTTGTGATTAACTGAAACACGCAAACATATATGAAAATATAAGACAGTTTGTACAGTTCTAATGAGCTTAAAAGTTGATATCTGGTATGATCGCCTCTCGTAGGCAAACGTTCTTGTCATTTCTTTAAGTAGTCTTCAGGAATAATTCTCCAGGCTTCTTGAAGGACATTCAAAGCTCTTCTTTGGATGTTGGATGCCTTTAGATGATCCCACACTTCCCTGTTGAGGTTCAGGCTCTGAGGGGGCCAGTCCATGACTGGTAGTGTTTCATTGTGTGTTTTTCAATCTAGGTATGATTTTTCCTGCATTGGCAACTGCAAAGGCCAATCAGAAGCTTTCCAAGTCGTATTACATGGTGAATCAAAATGTCACTTTTCTCTGTTCGTAATTCAGTTAATTTTTGACGAGCTCACCCACACCACTGGCTAAAATAAAGCCCCAGACCATGACAGAGCCTCCACTGTGTTTTGCAGATGGCTGTAGACACTCACTGTTGACCCCCTCCTTACATATTGAATCAAAAATTTCAAATTTAGATTCATCACTCAATTAGACCTGCAGGGGCGCCTCCAGAATTTTTTCATAGGGGTGACAATATGGGGGCCACAAAAAATATTGGGGTGGCACACCCCAAACAGAATTTCCAGTTTATTATGCTGTTATCAAATGTAGGTTACAAATATGGGCAGAAAAGAGAAAAAAAAAAGAATTATATGCCCAGTTAATTTCCTGCTCTTAAAGCTGATATCACTGAAAATAGGTACATATGAAAACCAAATAAGATTTTGAAATCCATAATAATCTGTTTTAATTGATTCACTGATTGGCTAGAACCATCGCAGAGCTGAGCAGATGCAGATTAAGATTCACTCTCCCAGAATGGAGTTAAGTTTAAGAGCAAACTTGTTCAGGAAAGACAAATAAGTATTAGATCATGTAAGAGTGTGAACTGTTGCCTGTCTCTATGTTGGCCCTGTGACATACCAGTGATCTGTGCAGGGATCGGCACCAGCTTTTCTGCAACCTGATATGGATCAAATACCTGTAAATAATATTATAAACAAATGCTATCATACTGTCACTATCACACAGTCACTTAGGTCACTAGTTCTTTCTCTAGAAATAGGACTTTGAAATGTCAAACACCACACAGAGACCTTTATGTGCTTCAAAACCAACTATTTGCTGGTACAAAACAAAATCATCTATTTATCATCACATTTATTAAAAACAGTTTTATCCGTCCGTCACGTTTATTAAAACAGTCTTGCCCCCCTGAAGCTTGAGGCGTCAGTGAACAGTAGATGGATCAACTGAAGGGCAGGATGTTTGAGGTCAGGGGTTTGCTGGATTTTTTTCCCATTTCTTAAGGACATGATTTTCAGATACTGTTCGTCTACTGTAGATAGTTTTTTAGGCCTGCCACTTCTTCTTTTGTCTTCCACTTGTCCTTTTAAGGACACTCTGCACACCATGTTGAGATATGCCAAGTTTTCAGCTATTAGCACTTTGAGAATCACCTTGTTGGTGCAAGAAATATGATTTTATGCCTGTCAAACTGTTATCTTTGGCATTTTTTGTGGATTCAACTAAAGAAATGAGAACAAATTATGTGTTCTTATGACAGTCTGTTAGTAACAAAGTATCTAAAAAAAATTCCAAGTTGTCTGTAGAACACTGGTTCATTCCTTGATTTAGGTGCCTTTTTATGCTTTAATGATTTATAGGTCAGTGACTTAACAAATAAAAAAAACATTCATATGAAAATGGTCAGTTGGAAGGTCTGAACTGAAAAAGAGTGAAAAAGCAGCCAGTGTCCAGCGGAGAACTTTGAAATCCTGGAGAGCTGTTGTTCAACATCACTTTAAAAATGACAAGAAAACCTGGCTACTTGAAAGCCAAATATAAAGAAATGTGGCTCAATTCGGTGGCTCGATTTTTTTTTTCTTTAGTATTTTTTTCATTTTAGCCACTTCGATGACCTTCTGTGTACTCATGCTAAGTCAACACCAGCGTCCTTTTCATCTTTTCAAGTCAAGTCTGTTTTTCTCGCAGCTTGGTCCAGAAGCAGCTACACAAGCCTAATTTCTACTCCCATCCACAGCCATGAATGGATGAAAACATCATTTGCATATAAAATTGCAATTTCCACCAGAAGTTATTGGACATAGCACAGAAACAAAACAGCAAACAAGCAATTTCACAGAATGTGAAACTGAGACACTCATCTGAGAAGTGGAGAAAAGGAAATGTGTTTTATTTGGTACCCTCAGTTTTGGAAACACAAACAGAATCAAACCTACTGAATGGAAAAAAAATAACTGAAGCTATCAACTCTGTTAAGTTCAGAGTAAAAGGAACCTAGCAGAAAATAAACAAAGAAAGAAAAGGCACTACAGCCAAGAGGCAAAAAGAGTTTGGAGAAAGACAGCCAGTCATTACACACGGCTGCAGCTTTTCAAAATATAACACACACTCAAAAAACACTCAGTAAACATGAAGCAATAATTTTGATTAAAACGCAACTGAGCTGCATAAAACGAAAGGTTTATTTATTCAAATAATTAATCATTAAGGTATAAATTGAATGCATTGCAATCAAGTAAATTTAATTTGACCAGATTCCATTAAATGAAACATTTTACATTATATTTATGTGGGAAAAACATGGAAAATGTACATGTAGGTACACATGCTCTCATTGTTTATTCTTCTCTTATAAATGTGAGTTTGTGTGAAAAAAGGCAAATGCCAGGCTTTTTGTGCATTCTTAATGTATCTGGGTCCCGGTGTCTAGAAAAGGTTGAATGCATATACTGCAGTTGTTTTTATTAGTTTACTTAAAAAGGGTGAGGCTTATAATAAAAAACAGTATAAATAATAACAGTTATAATAACAATAAATCAGCTTGGGTGAGCATAAAAGCAGATTTTTATTTTAAAAATTTAATAAAAATATAATTGAAATTTTCTTTTGCTCTGGGGGGTTTTTTTTGTTGTTTTTTTTGTGGTTTTTTTGTGCTCTGCTTTTGTTTTCTCTTCTTTTTCTCCTCACCATTAACCATGGCAGATGGCTGACCCTTCCTGAGCCTGGTTCTCCTGGAGGTTTCTTCCTGTTTAAAGGGAGTTCTTCCTTCCCACCTCCCCCTTCATCGGATGCTTGAGGCTTTTTTTTACGATTACTGTAGGGTCTTTACCTTACACTACAAAAAGCACCTTGAGGCAATTGAGCTTAACAGAAAAGTATATCATACAGATTTTATATAAAAAGTTTTTACAAAATTCAAAATAGAAGTTTGCTGCAGTCTGACCTAAATGAGAAAGCATGAGGACAAAAACAAGTTGCTTCACGGTAAAATTCCTGTAATCAGATTTTTACAAATCCTACAACTGTTTGTAACAGAGAAGGGGCATGATGAATTGACGTGATGAGGTCAAATGCTGATCACAGAACTTTCTTGTCCCCCTGAGCACTACAGAGCTTGTTTTGCTTTTCTCGACTGCACCTGTTTTGGTTCCCTCTCATTAGTTATTATCCAATCTCATTAAACACTCTCACTGGCTATGGCTAAAACAGTCCTGTAGTTTAAGTAAAAACGGTCTAAAGGCTGCATTTCACCCAAAAAAAAAAATCAAAACTGCCTGGTGAGTGAAGTGGGAAAAAAATCACATCTAAAAAGCTTAGATTTTTTCCCTCCGGAATTAGCTGAGAGCAAAACACAGCTCAAAAGAGGGAAAACATTGGAAATCAACACAACTGAGAAATCACTTATGATATCTAACGTTGGCCTGTATGTGCTGGAGGTGTACATTGGCAACTGTTTGCCGACAACTTGACCGTATAATGCATTTGAGAAGCTGCATCAGACTGGCGACCTGTCCAGGGTGTACCCCGCCTCTTGCCCTAGGGTAGCTCAGATAGGCTCCAGCCCCACCCACCCCCAACCCGCGAGCCTGACAAGGATAAGTGGAAGAGAATGAATAGATAGATGGACATTTGAGAACACCACAAGCAGTCAGCTTTTTCACTGTAGCTGTGTTTGTGCTGTACCAAAGTAGCAAACAAAGGTATAGTTTTTTTATTGGCATTTCATTGGATCCCTCAGTGTTACTATCAAGGAAGACGCCACTGTAGATAGCAGGGCTGACAGTTAAACCATTTACTGTCCTTTGTCCTTTGAAATCCACTATCCTCCATCCACCTTCCACAGTTATGACTCAAAACCAGCTTGCATTCAACACTTTATTGACCATTCTACGCTGCTTAAACAGTGTCTGTGTGCGTAATTGTTCGCTTGCTTTAGTTATAGCTGTTCACTTGTATACATGTAGGCTCTTGCAATGACCTTCTGTCTGCAATGTTTTCTTTTATTCTTAGTCCCAGAGATAATCGATGGGAACACACTGACAGCCACTGTGGTGGACCTCAATGCCTGGGTTGAATATGACTTTCGGGTACTGGCAAAAAACAGCGTTGGTGTCGGAGAACCCAGCCCAGTGTCTGTGAAGACCAGGACAGAGGATGCAGGTACAGCGTATTGATTTCGCTTTTTATGTTGTAACTTGCCTTTATGCGGCTTTATATATGTGTTTTTATACTGAAATGTGATCAAGGTCTGTGTTTTGTAGTTCCAGATGCAGTGCCAGGTGATGTGGGTGGAGGTGGTGGAAGCAGATATGAACTGGTTATCACGTGGGAGGTAAATCATCAGTCTTATGCTCTAGTCTGTTATTCAAAGTGCCCAGAGTCAGTGTCGTTTTCATCTTGAACGAGGTTCTAAATATTTCTCGCTAAACCATAGCACCTGCTCTGTTTTGCTTGTGGGTGTCATAAATTTGGGGTCAATGGGAGTCTGTCGTCGCTGTAATTTCTCAAATTGCTTGCATGTAAGGCAGCGGCAGGGTATACAACAGAGAAGTAAATCTGACAGATATTCTCATTTGTGAGTCTCGGATCTGTGATGAATTACTGTTCAGACTAATCTACAGTGCTCAAATATAGCGGTAAGGAGTCGAAGAATAACAGTGCTGGTATTGTACAAGTCATTACTTTCTATGTTATCTCATCATTGGCGTTTTCCCATTTCATTATATACAGAATAACTTTTCATTTTAAAAGCTGCACGGATGCTCGTAATGAGCGCAGGTTTTTAAAATGGCATTTTTACTGCTCCTTTGATTTCATCAGGTGGGTCGCAAAAGCAATTTGTGGGTCATGCACTTTTTTTTAAGTTATGAGAGATGGTGGTGACTGTGTGAGCCCGGCGATGGTGTGAACGTGAATGGTTTGTATATGTTTTAATATCACTATAGTTTTGTGTTTCACTCTCAGCCTGTTCCCGAAGAACTACAGAATGGTGAGAGCTTTGGTTACATCATCGCTTTCCGCGCCTTCGGAGAAGCTAGCTGGACTCATGTGGCCACCTCTGCCCCTGGCGCGTCGCGCTACGTGTACCGCAACGACAGCATCGCGCCCTTCTCTCCGTTTCACGTTAAGGTTGGCACTTACAACAGCAAAGGACAGGGTCCCTTCAGCCCCGTGGTCACCATCTACTCTGCGGAGACAGGTAAAAGGGTGGACGTGAGTGGAATCTGAGCAAAGCCCCAGAGTTGATTTTTTTGTTTTTTATTGGATTTGATTAAAAGTGCTCAGCAGATAAAAACACACACAACAAAATAAATCTGCAGAAATATCTTTATATGAACGAGGTACAAAATCATGGGAACACGTTTATGTACGAACTGGCAGATTACCTCCAAATATCACCGCCGTATTAAATTGCTGCGCCACAGTAAAAACTGGTTGGCATTTAGATCTGTGCTACCTCTGAGTATGCTGAAGGGTGTGTGTGTGTGTGGGGGGG
>VVHJ01009075.1:16354-39266 GCA_015107715.1 Tylochromis polylepis | reverse complement strand
ATAAATACACAGAAGGATCATGAGGGAAGTGAGAACACACGGGGAGCACAGCTGACATGAATAACCATAACGAGACAGGGGAAGAGCAAACACAACATGAGGTACACTGACAGGAGACTATCAAAGTAAAACAGGAAATACACAGAGGCGCAGACTGGAGGGAGAGAGGGAGAACATGGAGGAGCACGAGCTGGGGAACACCGATAAACAT
This sequence comes from Tylochromis polylepis, assembly GCA_015107715.1. NCBI lineage: Eukaryota > Metazoa > Chordata > Actinopteri > Cichliformes > Cichlidae > Tylochromis > Tylochromis polylepis. The sequence continues at coordinate 39,055 of VVHJ01009075.1, read as the reverse complement.
AACAGAATAAAACACGAGGGGAAACACGGCATAAGACCTCACACCACAATATAAACACAGACACACAGAGGGAGACACAGAGGGCAAGGACACAGGGGGAAATCTAATAACTAAAGCTAAACCGAATAACCTAGGAACCATAGAATAAAGCAAGTGGGCTTAAACATAATACAGAATGACAAAAAACCACAAAAACTCAAAACACTGGGTCACAGACCCAGGACCATGACAGTTTTTGTGTTCATTTGGAGTTGATTTTTATCATGAAAGGACCAAAGATTTTCAGGGCACAAAAACACATTTGATACCACAGTAAACATGTCCAGCTGCTATGGTTTTCCATCGCTCGGGCAACGCTGCTTCCCCAGATAGGAAGACGACCCTGAAATCCCGAGTTTACATCTGAATTGTCATTATAATCGAGATTAAAATCTCAGTGCTGAATAAATCTTAGATCACCGTTAAGATGCTGATGAAACAATGACACTGGAATCACACTGATTCATACCTGTTCTGATTATAACTGATTGATCATCTATGGTTGCTGTGTTTGATATCAGCTGAAATAAGTCTTTAGTAATTATCGTGAGGTTTCTATTTTGACCAAGGGGCCAAAAAACATCAAGAATCGATGTCGGCATTCAACTCTGATTCAGTTAAATGAGAGCTGACGTGGAAATATCGTCATGTTTTCCACATTATTTCAGTAATACGCGAGGGTGGAAACCTCATTAACATCAACATCAGAGTTCAGTGCTGATTCTTTGAAACTCAGGTGACGGGAGGATGTTAATCTAACATTGTTTCGGGGTCTGGGTCGAGTACTATCTCAGGTTTGCCTTTGAGTTATGTGAGTTATGAGTTATAGTTTCAGTTTGTTTTAATATTGACACTGTTTGTTTCTTTGTTCTGACCCTCCATGCAGGTCTGGTTTTTGTGAAGGGGCTTTGTCTCTCTCATCACTGTGGCGGGGTTTTAGTCCACTCGTCTTTGCAGCATTCGTGTATGCACCGCTATCTGAAGGTCCCACCACAGTCTCTCAGCCTGGTTGAGGTCTGGACTCTGGACCACTGCAGCACCTTGAGTCTTTTTTTTTTCCCAGCTGTTCTGTTGCAGATTTTCTGCTGTGCACGGATCTCTGTCCTGCTGATGACCTAGTTTGCTCCAAGTTCTCTCAGTGACTCCAAGATGCCCAAATGCTCATCCCTCCACCGCCGTGCTGACAGCCGGTGTGAGGTGTTTGGTTTCCTCTGAACGTGGCGCTGTGCATTATGAACAAACAGCTCCACTTTGGTCTCATTTGTCCTTTCTTCAGATGCAGCTTTGCAAAGTGAAGCCGTGCTGTGATGTTCTTTTTTTTGCTTTCTCCTGCAACCCATCCAAACAGTCCATCCTCGTTCAGCCTTTGTCGAATTGAACTTTGACCTTTAACCTGCTAACTGAGGCCTGTAGAGCCTGGGGTCTGGGTTTTCTGCACACCTGGGAAGACTGTGGAATTGTGTTAACACACCTGAATGTTCCAGACCTACAAAATGCCAAAAACCTCAGCTTTTACAGAGACGATCACACTGATGATGATCAGTTATTCAGTGCATTTGATTAGCAGCACCTGGCTGCTGCTTACCCTCTTAATTCCTGTGGAAGCAGTAAGGATGGACGCTTTCACAGGACTGCACAGTCAGTCAGCAGTTCCCTCGGGTCAGGAGAGGTGGGGCTGTGTATTGTCAGTTACTATTTCATTTTGCAGTTTTCTTTGGTCTGAGTTTCACGCGTCACAGAGAGCTCTGTAAATAAACGACTCACCTGCCAGAGTCACCTCACCTGCTGACCCTTCACTGATATTAGAGTCAGACTACGTAAAGAAAGTCGCCTTTCACGTGTTTAAATTAATCGTAACACAATTTCATGATGAAATGCAGAAATTGCCTTCAGCAACACTGGAAATGATCAGTTATGTTTTTTTATAGTCAAAAAACAGAATTCAAACAGGATTAGTCTGCTTAGAAATTTAATACAAGCTCAGCAAATACAAATAAGTGTCCTGCTTCAGGGTCAAATATCAGGACTTACAGAAGGTCAAGAAGTTTAAAATGGCAGCCAACAGAAAAAAGCAGAAATAAAGTTTCTCCTAATCTATAGTTCTTATCAGATGAAGACAGGCTGAAAGCTTCTGTCACCACTGTGAGGTCTGAGGGATCTTCCAGGAAGGGGGACGCTGCTTTCCAGACATCTGATTTGTCAGTGGGTGTTGGTTTCGTTCCTGCAGATCTCTAATCTCGAACATAACAAACCCCTAAATTCATAACATGAGAGGCTGGTCTAATTTCAGCTGATCAGTGTTGGATTTGTGTTTGTTCCCGTTCTGCTGAGGAGTTTTCTGCCTCAGCAGTGAGTAACCGACAGTTTACCGCAGCCTGTGTGTGTCACACTGTCAGCAGTGTGTGTTTGGACTGTTTAACAGCCAGGACTGCTGACGGCGGCTGAAATATTCTCCATTTCATTACATCTGTCATCACTGTTTGAACTCTTTGCTGTGTGAGGTTTAAGGTCTGTAAAATACGTCATCCTGTACTTCTGTCGGTCATTCAAAGGCTAAAAAACTTTCTGCACATTTAGAAGGTTTTACTTATGCAGCTGATTCAAAAACAAATTCAAACCAAAGAAAATCCAACGTCGTCCTAAAAAATGAGCCTTAAGCTCCAACAGTGTGAAGCTTCCCAGTAAAAACTGGTCTCTGTTTGACTGCGAGAACCGAAGCACAGATGGACAGATGGTGGCGCTGCTTCCACACTTGTTTTTCTAAATGATTGTGATCAGCACCACACACTAGCACTATCAGAAGCTGTTTTTATATTTAAACCACACTTTGAGGACATTAAGCTTACCTTACATCTAAATTCTGTCCTATTTGTTGCCATGGTAAACTGACCGTGTCTGGACTGTCGCAGGTCGAAGGCTACAATCCTCTAATTGACGTCCAGCAGATGGTGAAATTCTGTCTTTGACATCAGCACAATTTTCATTTTGGAACTCTTTTTCAACCCAGACTAGGCAGCAAGAAAGGCTGAGCGGTTTTTCAACATCAGTGTGTTTGCTGGGTTGTATCGATAATGATGAAGATCATTTTGATGTGAATTTTTTTTTTTTTCTTGGTGTTCAGGTCATTTTACACCAACTTGCTGGTAAGTTTCCACCACAGGTAGCTGATGTGAGCTCATGCTGCTTTGGAGGTTTAACATCTGGATGGTGCACAGAGGAAATTGTGATTACAACTGTAATAGTAGCTGAAGATTCCCAAACACCAAACATTTTGATGTTCACCAACCATCAGCTGATCTTTTCTCTGTGCTGGGCAGATGTTGAAGACGTTACCTCGCAAACTCCTGGACATCCTTCTTGAGTCCACCTTGAACATAGCTTGATGTCCTTCTGGAATGTTGCTATGGGTTTTTCTCGAATGCCTTCTGGACATCCTTCTTGGCCGTCACTGGAACTGGGCGTTCTTCTTGAATGTTGCCTGGATGTTTTTATTTAATGTCTGCTGAATGTCCTTCTTGGACTTTCTAACAACAGGAAATCTGTGTTCAAAGTTTTTTTTTCAAAAAGAAAAAAATCTTTTAAATTTATTAGAATGAAATAAAATGAAGAAACTCTCTCGACTGAGAGAACTGAGCAGCGGGGACGACTCAAAATTCAGGCTTTGGGGTATGTTTCTCCTCCCGCTGATCTGACAGACTACACACTGCTGTAGTCACATAACAGGTTTTACATTATTGGTATCGGGGTCAGAGGGTGGTGGTTGTGACAGTCCAGCTATGTTAAATTCACCATACATCAAATAAGACATTGTACTCATACACAACCATAACTGGTTTCAAGGTCTCTGAATTTAAAAAACAGCCTCTGGTGATACTGATCTGTCTATGTTGGCCTTGTGCGGCCAAATTACTCATCAATTAAACTGTATTGGGTTTGAAAAAACAGAAACATGCATTTTATTTCTACATTAGAATTATCTGATCAAAAGTTTTGTTTTGTTTGACTGGATCTTTATTGTTTGTGGAAAAAACATCAGCACTGGTCCATCTGTGGTTTGGTGTTGGCGACCAGTTTTGAGATAACATCAGCGTTTCACGCTTGCTAGGATTTTATTAAATTATTTTGTAATCTGTGTACTGCTTTTTGCTCCAGTTTGAGTTACCCTAGTGGTTCTTCGTGTAGCCCATCACGTCCTCGTAGGTAGGCGAGGGGACGTAGCGCTCACACAGCGACCCCTCCAGGCTGGGACCGCACACAACAGACAGGCGGACCAGCACTGAGCCGTGCTTCAGCTTGAACTTCTTGTTGATGTTTCGACCCATCGTGGGGATGACAGACACTTTCCCCAGCAGGTCATCGTCCCAGATGCTGTCCCGATCCCAAACCTCGAAAACAATGGGTCTGTGGAGGAAACACAGAAACACTACGTCAGACATGATTAGGAAGATTCAAAGTCAACCTTTATTTTCATTTACAGTCACCTGATTCTAATTGAGGACTATGAATCTATGAGGACTGACTCACTGCTGGAACCTCAAGTGGACACTTGAGAAACTGCAGGTTCTGGTTTACAGCCCTTAAGGTGGCTGTAGGTCTCAGATCTTGCAGAAACTGAAACTGCGTGATTAGTAATAATCAGTGTCACTCACTTTCGTTCCTTGAGGTTGACGCTTCCAAAATTAATGAGGTAGTTCCAGTGGGGGAAGTTGTTGTTCCAGATCACCGGCGTCGTGCCTCCTTGGTTGTTGTAGAAGACTTTAACATATCCGTCTGTCTTACTGAAATAGTCGCCCCAGAGTGCCTCAGCTTGGACCACCGTTACGTTCATCTGAGCGACGCCCGGCGCGGCAGGACAGCAGTTGGAGTCAACCATACGATGACCTTGGCACTGGCACGCACAGTTCTGCTTCCGGTGGCCAATCTTGCAGTTGGCGGGGCAGCGGAGCGGCTTGGCACTTGTGCGAATGTAGTCGCTGATGGCGTCTCGCAGGCTGGCCTTTAGGATGGGATTGTCTCTTATCTAACAAACAGAACAAAGGAGCTCTCAGTTAACCTTTGACTTTATGCTTTCTCATACCCTCCAGTACAACCATTACAGTGGCAGATTTCCAATGTGTTTAATTTTTAAATGACATCTGCAACAGGAAGATCTCTTCAGCTTTAACTAACAATCTAAGTCCGATAATGTGAGCTTTTTAGCTTTTAAATAAGATAGTTGAGGCTGAAAGTAACAGATTAAGAGTAAAACTAACAGACTGAATAAGGCTGAGACTGATGCTAAAAGGCAGCTAAACTGATGCAAGTAATATTTGGTAACAAACCCCAGTTATGCTCTTAAGTTTCTACTTGATATCTTTAAACTGTACACATGTATACATGCAGAGAGAACAAATGTGACCTGAATATTTTGACATTAACAAATCAGAAATTTTGTTAAAACATTGCTTCGGCCTTTAAAATGTGAACAGAATATAAGGCTTTGGGATATAATTGGCTAACTGGCTAAAACTTTAACTATATTTGTATAAATCGCACATAACAAAGGCCCCAAATAAAAAATACACGTAAGCATCAAGCTGGATTTTCTATAAGAAAAACTCAGCAGTTTGTTGGGTTTTTCTTCACATGATGCATAGATATATTTCAAAGTGGCAGCACCCTCTAGTGGCTGAAGTAGTTGTGAACGTGGCATGATGAGGAGGTTAGGGTGGAGAGATGGTTCACCCAAACAAACTTTCATTTTTAATTCAGTCAGCAGTCAGATTTCTTTTAACCGTGACTTTTATGACTCAAACTGCCATGTTTACCCAAACCCTAACCAGGAGAATTGCATCTGAAGACATTTAAATGTAAACAATGACTTCAGCTCAGTTTGCCCTTCATTTGTTCCTCACCAATAAGTGCAGAGGGCTGATCTGGTAGGAAACCACTCCTGGGACACTCTTCAGAGAAGGAAGCCATTTCTTATACCCCTCAGACCCTTTGGGATTGAACAGGATGTCCGTTATACTGCCAGCTCCGCCCAGCACCTCGGTCTTCCTGTCGGAGAAGGCCGCGCTGAAGGTTGAAGCGGTTTTAAGGCTCTTGCTCTTCCGGCGACAGAACTCACTGGAGGCGTGAACAGGGATGCCCTTAATGGTTGCTTCAGCTTCGGCTGACAGGCAGGTGCTGACAGCCCGGATTGACAGTCCAGACATGGAGGTTTGGCAGGTTCGGATGGCGGTCATGGAGTGAACCCGACCCCCGAGATGAACTCTGCGGATAAAGTGGGTCCCGTAGATGGAAATGAACTGACGGAAGGCCGAGGTGTTTTTGTGGTCATAGGTGGCGGGAAGGTTCTTCAGGGAGACCTCAAACTCTGCGCTCAGTGGGGGACGGGAGTGAAGACGGAAGCTGAAGGTAAAGAAGGTAAGGGTTGACTCTATAACTGTGTGAGACTTACACTGAGGCATACAAGAGCTCCAGCCACACAGGAGCACAGAGGAGGGACACCTTTTCAGGACGGTGATGTCAGGACGACAGACTCAAACTCACGTGTAGTATTTGCATTTCAATTCGTGGCTAGTGAAGCTGAACTTATCACTCCGGCTGCGAGACTCTGCGAACGTTGATGACATGGAGTGTGATCCTCCGATGGCGAAGCCAGCCATTCCCTTAATGCCGAGGCCCACCTGAGAAGAGGCATCACTGGAAATGTGAGACATGGTACTCAAAGAATCCTGAAATAAACATTGATGAGAGAATTTAGCATTTTAACTTCCAGGGAAAAGCAAAGTGAACAGTTCGATGTGGTGCCTTTGATCTGATTTACATGTTGATTCTGTGTTTTATGGCAGGAGGTCAGGGTGGAGCGAAGGATCAACAAACATCAGACTTTAACTTTATGAAATGTTTTTCATTTCCTGTTTCAAATTCATAGTCCAATATTTCTGTTAACCATGACAGTGAGTACTGGACTGAGACCATCAGGATTTACTGAGCTCAGAGATCACGTGAGTGGTAGACTCGTTTTCACATTGACTTGTAGGGAACATTCAGAGTATTTCGTGCTGTCTGCGCCCACATGGCAGAAGTAAGTGTATTTTGTTTAAAAATGAACCAATATCTATTTCCTAAAGCTTACACCATGAACCCCTCTCTACCATAGAATACATAAAAATGAAAGGGCTAGGGTCTAAATACCAGTGATTAATTTGAAAACTGCTGAAATAATTAAAATGAGCATTTTTTTAAGAGATTGATGCTGACATGAGTGTTTTATTATGAAATAAAACTATAATACTAATGAAAATGATATTTCATCATCCAAAGAACCCCATGGTTTCTCTCGGGCTTACTAAAAAAGTTTTGCAGCTCTCTCTTTAATATGGATATTAATAGCTTAATTCAGTCAGTGGACTGGTATGCTTTCTATGTCAACTGATACAACCAATGTAAAACTAGGAAAACATTAATTATCATAATAATCTTTATTTCATTTAAAAGTTAAATGTATGCCAAAAGTTAATACAAGTGTCCATGAAACACTCTGTTACAATTAAACATAATTAAGTACTGCTGCAATTATGAAATCAGGCAATTATGGCAAGGCACAGGTCACCCCCTGCTGGACATTAATAGAATGCAGGCTTAATGGGCTTCAGTCCATCTTTTATATACAGTTTGTGTGTGTTATTTGTTGAAGTCAGAAATTCTTCAACCTTCCAGCTGACTCCCAGAGATGAACTCCTCTCCCTCATCACTGACTGGCTGGATTCAAAGAGCTTGCTGCTGAGGCTGTGCTCACACTGCACCTGAGGACAGAGAGCATGCTGGGTAATGCCGTCCACCTCAATATCAATACTATGTTTACTCTCCAAAGCTTCACTAGTCTTCAATATAAACAAATGTTTGAAGTTATTCCATTAAAAATCAGGTTTTAATGGAAATTTAGCAAAGAGCCTGTTTCTAAAACCTCTGGTATGCTGCATTTTAACAATTATATGTTTAAATAAACATATTTATTCTGGCGGGTAATAAGAAAATGTGTCAGTCCAAAATTTGTTTAAAAATTGCATAATTATGAAGAAAAAAAATGGAATTTAGAGGAGAAAAAAAGGTTGGCTAGAACTTTTGTTATGTGGGCCAGCTATCTACACAGCAAAAGGGCAGTAATATTATCAGGGACTCAGCTCACCCAGCTCACAGTGTTTGTTCCTTTAGCAGATAGAGTGCTAAAAAACAGATTTCTTCAAGCGAGAGAGACAAGCGAGCGCGACTGTAAAGTGGAAACAGCTTGCAGGACAGAAACAACTGGATTATACTGATAACACATCTGTACAGACACATGCTAACACAAAGCTAGCAAAGAAAACACAGTGAACATAAGAATGAGTGTATGCAGACCCCAGCCCAGCAGCCAGAGCCTGAACTTCAACAGGTAACAAAGGCAGTGATGATCAGTCAGCCTGCAGCTTCTGTTTCTACCTGTTCATGTGTCTACAGTAGAATCACTGTGGAGACTGCTTTGAAGTCTATTTGGGCTGATGTTAATCTTTGCTTTGTGCTTTCAGCTTTGTGCTCATGAAAGATCGTATGTGTGTCCTCATTAGGACTGGCATTTGTGTTGGTGTGTGGGACTACAGCGTTGTCTTTATATTCTTAACTAATAATTATGTGACAATAAATGATACATTTTTGTCACGTGATGCCTGCTGTGACTGATGGTTGATGTTACGGTGAGAAACTGATGCTGCCATACAGAAGCTGTTGGTTGGCGACTGTTGATTAGCTGCCGCGGAGACGCCGAAGGAACCGAACTAGGTGGCCATGGATTGAGGATTCAGTGGGGCAGGAAGGATGCTTAGCAGGATCAGGACCATTCATTTGCTACATGGTGATGAGGTTGAAAGATTATAAAGAGATTATATAAGATTATAAAGAATGACTTCATCAGTGATGTACTGAAATGGTTGATGACACGGGGTGGCGATAAAGATGGTGGTACAGTTGTGTCATCACCGGTAATGGCCAAACTGAGGCGGGTGATGATTTTAGTGCTGAGGACAGTGTGTCCAGTTAGAACTCCTGCAGGAAAGCAGAAACAGCTGGAGAATGAAAAGAAACACTCAGCAACCTGCACTTTGTAAAACCTTCAACCCCATGGCCAAGGAATACGAACCACCTCCAAGGAACTTGGTAAGGCACAGGAAAGAATCAGAAGTAAATTGTAAGGATCAGATTTTACTCTGAGCACATCCCAAGGACATCAGCAGACAACATACGGCGAACCAAAGTCGAGACACTTGTGATTTTCTACATGAGCTTCACATATGTGACAGGAAACCTGCACCATCGGATCCCTGACAAAGTTTAATGCAACCTATGCAGCCACAAGCTGAGGAGGAAGCATCTAAAGGCATTTTCCAAATAATACAAAAACAGCATGAATCCACCGTCATCCCTGAGAGACGTTTTGATATCTGATGGGAATCTTCTGGAGCATTTGCGTATGGAGTGGAGGCCAAAGCCTGCAGAGGTGACTGTTTGTATTTTGTGAAGCAGTTCCTGCATGTGGATCCTGAATGTGGTTATGATGTGGCAAAAGATTATTGCATTACATTTTGGTAATGAGTTCAAGAGTTCTGCTGGTTATACAGAAGGAGCTTTGGCTTAGCTGCTGTCAGTGCTGAAGATGCTGAAGAACCCGAATTTCTGCACAAGTTGACACCAAATGCAATAAGAGCATTAATGTGAAAGCTGAGAAAATAGGAATCGGAATATTTAGAGACATTAACCTAAACTTTATTTAGTTTTTTTTATTTAAAAAAAATGAAGAATGACATCTGTAAAATTACAACAACAACAACAACAAAGAACTGGCATCTCGTCATCAGACTTTTATCTGTGTTTATCTGATGTGTGAGATTTTTATGTTTTAGTAGCACATATAGTACATTTTCATTTACTTTTTTTTAATCCTATTGGAATCATTGTGTGAATTATTTTGTGATATTTAAAGCATAAAGTTTAAAGAATGAAGTCAGTCATGCAAGCACTGGTTGATAGAGCGAGAATGACATAAACTATATATGAATATTATTTTTGTTTCAAAAAGTCAGTCTTAATAGTTCACAGATAAAAAAAAGTTAAGCTTTCTGCACAAATAAAATATGTGAATGTGGACTTGCTGACCTTGATGCGCCAGTCGAGCACTGAAACGGGCAGCTTCTGGGTCTGTGGGAGGAGGACAGCATTTCTCTATGAGTGAGCAGAAACAGCAGCAGCACGACTGAAAGAGCTTCGGGAGGGGAGGCACCTGGTTGAGGAGGCGGTTGTGGCACACGGTGCAGTTCCCCTGAACGCCCCCCACCATGTAGTCCTTCACGTTGACCACAAGGGCCCCGCTGGTCTGCAGCTTCACAACATCGAAACCCTCGCCGACAAGATTGTGACCCGGCACGAAGGGAACCGTCTGACACTCGGTGAACGAGCTGGTCTGACATCCGAGGCAAGGAGGGAGGAAGACGAGGAGGAGGAAGGAGGACAGCATCGCAGCTGAGAGGAAGAAGAAAATGGATCAGGGAGAAGGAACTACTTCACTTACATGTTTCAGATCACCAAGCACATTTTAATATTAGACAAAGATAACCTGAGCACCGGGCTGGACGGGTAATCTGGCATACTGAGTTCCATACTGAGTTCCGTCATGTCATAATCCATATTGTAGAATAATTCCACCAAGTCAACAGGAACCTGGAACAGTGCTGAACCTTCCCAGGAGCGACCGCCCGACCAAAATTACTCCAAGACCGCATCAACGACTCATCCAGGAGGTCACCGAAAGACCCAGAACAGCATTCAAAGACCTGCAGGCCTCACTCAGGTAAGGTCAGAGGTCATGACTCAACAATAAGAAAGAGACTGGGCAAAAATGGCAAAAAACATGGTACCCCAAATGAAGATTTTGGAGTGGCCTAGAAGACTGAGATGCTTCGTGCTGGAAAACCCTCCAAGAGTGGGCTAAAACTCCCCCACAGCGACGTGAAAGACTCACTGAAGGTATCACAAATAACTGATTGTAGCTGTTGTTGCTGCCGCGGGTGGAACAACCAGCTCTCAGGGTTAGGGGGCAGTTACTTTTGCACACAGGGCGGGTAGGTTTGGATAACTTTGTTCATTTAAAAACTGCATTTTGTGTTTACTTGTGTTATCTTTGTTCAATATTAAAATGAGTTTGATGATCTGAAACATTTAAGTGTGGCAAACAAACAAAAAATAAAACGTTCTCACACCATTGTATATGTGACAAATACGCATGGATGCATGTATGAACTATCATCTAGGTGTGCAGATAACACACACACACACACACACACACACACACACACACACACACACACACACACACACACACACACACACACACACACACACACACACACACACACACCTCAGTGTTCCCTCAGGCGTGAGGCCAAGGAATTCAATGTTTCATAAGGATTATAGCCTCTCTATGAAACCTGTGACTGAACATGAGACATTGGATCATGAAACATTGCCAAAACAGCTGTTGGGGGCTAGTCACAGTACCGGCAGTGACTCACAGCTCCTATTCACAGGCCATTTATTTTACCGTGACATGACGATGGGGAAGAGATTTTTCAAATTCAGCGACCATCACACTTTGCTCCTACGTGTTCCGAAACCTCCCCCTACCCAAATGTCATAGACCTCTGAGGTGTCAGGGCTTCCTGTGCTGAAAGTGCTTGTGCAAGCTGAGGATCCTGGAGCTTGTTACTGTCTTTTAAAGATCATAATGGCTTTCATATCATGAATCACCACACAAATTTGTGTGGCGGTATTAGCTGTACCCTGCTTAAGCCCCTGGGTTTCTCGGGGGCGGCATGTTAATCCATCAGTACTTATCTGTCTGTCTCCCTAGCGTTCTATGATCCAAAATGATGAGCTGAGCTAATAAAAGCACGGGCAGACAGAAGTTGGCGATGGCACATTATCCTCACCATCTAATCCCTCTTCTAATTAGAGATGCCATCTTGGACCAAGCAAAAACAAGAAAACAAGAGAAGATAAAAAAAAAAGACAGACACCCACGGGGTTTGTGTGATTGTTGAGCTATAATGGGCCATACTGGTGGTTTTATGTGGTTAGATTAGTAATTACACACCATGCACTTGAATTTACCATCAAGTGTTTTTCCAAGTCATACCAGCAATTTCTGGATTGATTTTTTTTTCTCTTCCTAGCAGCTAGTTGCTTCCAGCTACTTCTTCATGAAAGTTCAATGAATTATGGAGAAAATTAAAAACAGCTTGCAATGGGTAATTCATCACAGTAAAATTTGTACTTGTTTAAAAGGTACTGTACGCTAACACTTTGGATCGCTTTAAAATGATTAATTTTCCTTGTGTACTTGGCCACTTCAACACCCAAGGCCCAAATGTCTATATTTTCAGTTCTTATTCTTCATTTCAGCCATTCTGAAATGGTATACATGATATGATTCACCCAAAAAGTAAAGTCACCATTATGGAGTACTTTTCAGTGAGACCACCATACTTGACATTAAAATAATAAAATAAAATAAAAGGCTGGTGGAAAAAAAACACTGATATTTAGTTAATATAATTCTGTTCAAAGAGAACAGAACAGTCATTTGATCCTGGGCCATATTACCAGATGGCCCAGGATCAAATGATGAACAAAGTGTTAGTGACTATCAAAACTCAGGAAAAAAACAAGAGCGAGAGAAAGATGGTCACAAAATACAACTCAGACCGGATGATGCTTTCTGAATAAATATTGGCTAGCCTGTTCACCCTATATATAAAGTAATTATGTATGAATAAATGAATATTTAACTGACAGTAGTAAATCAGAACAACGTGGATCCAGCAAATGTAAGCTCAGCAAGTGTACAGCGAGGTAGACAGTGAGGGGTGAGATCACATTTCAGGGTAAGCAGGGCACTTGTTTGTATTTTACTGTTATTTTATGAATCTGCTAATAGGCAGAGGATTGTTGTGCTTTCTCTCCCACCATTTCCCTCTTGATTTCATCACTGCCTGCAGACTGACTTTTGCATGAAGTTGGCATTTTGCTTTATTTGTGTGTGCTTGCATGTGTGTGTATTTATCACATTTTGAGAAAAAGGGGGAAAAGATGCTCATAGTGACTTCTGTACTACTGTCACTCATCGCTCTCTACCCATTATCTTTGTGCAGTCACCGCGTCCCCCTCCACCTCCCGTTCTCTCTGTGGCTCTTCTATTTTGTCTTCCAGTGAACATTTATTGCTCCGCTGAATTTAAATCCTCCTCTCTCCCCTAGCACTGGATATTCTCTGCTTCCCTCTAACTTTTTGTATGCCTTTCCCTACACCAACTGCCAATTTTCTCACACTCGTCATTTATATTCAGTCGCTCATTATGATTTTCTGCTGCCTCTCGCCTCTCCTCTGTGTGTGTAGTTGGATATTATCGCTGCCCTTTATTCTGTCTTTTGAATAGGCAAGTAAGCTCAAGCAGCTTTTTTTCTGTCTGAGGCAGCTAAGATGTTCATGAGTAGAGATCAAGAAGAAGAGGAAGAGGCACTGCAGGGGATAACAAAGAAAGCTTAAATTTTGTCTAAGATCTTTTCTTTTATTTAAACATTAGTTGTTTTTAATTAATTGGAATCCAGTGTGTACCACATGGACCAAGTGGACAGATTGTATACATTTTGAATAAACAGCAAAACAGCTGAGTAGGAATAAATGCGGCTTTGAGACCTGCGAAGGGATGGCAGCTTCATCTCAAAAAGAAGCTACTCTGTGAGTTTCTGAAGTTAACTTGCCCAAGCTGCTGATGTTGTGAAGATACTTTGCTGAGCCCGAAGAATAAACTCCGAGGTGTTAAAAGGCCTAGTGAAGGCTTTTTGAGGTGTTACTTAGCAACTCTCTCTCCTTGAGCATGCGTCCTTTCTCTTGCACTCTCTCCACAGGACATGATTGAAACACAGTTACGTCTAGACAAAACCTTCTCACACCCAATGTCAAGAGTTATAAAAGTTTTAGAGATCCGTGAAGCGAGTGATCTTTGAAATGGCCCAGCACGTCTTGCAGCAAAGCACTCTCAGTAACTTTGAGAGCTTATGGAGAGGGTTCAGGACAAATACATCTCAGAATTTGATTACCTTTTTTCTTTTTTTTTTATGTTGATGGATTTGATAAGAGAGCATGACAGGCCAAGACGGTGATGGAGATGATGTCAGCCTATCATACTTTACTGCACTCCAGCTCTACCAGCTGCAGGTGCAGCAGTTCAACAACCCCCACCCCTCGGATCCTTGGACTGAAAAAGTGCACGCTTCCATTATTTTATTTAATGTCTCTGTAAGTTATATCATTCTCTGGCAGTGTGAACTGTTCATCTATTAGCAAGCTAAGAGCAGCATTAGCAGTCGATAAGGCCTAATGAAGGCAGTGCATCCTCACATAGCTTCCCAGACAACTTGGCTAAAAGCTGCATCATCTACATCTAGGGAAATCTCAAGTTACCCTGAGGCAGAATAGAGCCAGTCCACTCTCACTGCAGGCAAATCATCATCTTCTTCTCTCCTCTCACCCTCTCTCTAGATGCCCAATTGTCTGGCTTAAGGAGTGTCTGTTTTTTTTAGCTAGGTGGAGGTATGGGGAGGGGTGTGAATGTTGTGCATGTTCAGTATTTGGCAAGAACCATACAGTCAAGTAAAGCCCCGATATTTCAACTATTTGGATGATGTGTAATAATAGTGGAACATTTGTGCATGTGCCTAATTACAAACACTCACCGCTCACTTTATTAGATGCAACTGTTCAAGCTGCTTGTAACAGCAAATCTGTAACCACCTAAACATATGGCAGCAACTCAATGCATTTAGGCATGTAGACACGGTAGAGATGATCAGCTGAAGTTCAAATGTAGCATCAGAATGGCGAAGAAGAGGGATTTAAGTGATTTTGAATGTGACATGGTTGCTGAACTGAGTATTCCAGAAACTGCTGATCTACTGGGATTTTCCTGCACGACCATCTCTAGGGTTTAGAGAGAATGGTCTGAAATAGAGAAAATATCCAGTGAGCGAAGAAGATAAGGGTCAGAGTACTGAGCTGATAGGAAAGCAACAGTTATAATACATTTGATTTAAAAGCGCTTTTCAAGACACCCAAGGACACTTAACACATAGTAGAACAATAACAAAACGAATAACAATAAAAAAAAAAAACACACACAAGATAAAATAAATAGACAAAAGGTTCACAGTGAATATGCAGACTTGAACAGATAGGTTTTGAGCTGAGATTTAAACTGGGGGAGAGAACCAATGTTTCTTATATCTGGGGGGTAGAGAGTTCCACAGCCTGGGAGCAGAGCAACTGAAAGCTCTGCTTCCCATGGTGCTGAGGCGGAAAGAAGGCACAGCAAGCTGGATAGAAGAAGAAGATCAAAGTGAGCGGGCAGAAGAGGTGGTGCTTAACAGGTCAGAAAGGTAAGGAGGAGCAAGGTTATGAAGGGCCTTGAAGGTGAGCAGAAGAAGCTTGTATACTATTTGGAATTTCACAGGGAGCCAGTGAAGTTCCTGAAGGATAGGGGTGATGTGCTGGTAGGAGGGGGTTCTGGTAATAATGAGGGCAGCGGAGTTTTGAACCAGTTGAAGTTTATGGAGGGATTTTGGGGGGAGACCATGCAACAGAGAATTACAATAGTCAATGCTGGAGGTAACGAGACTATTACTAAACTTACTGCCATTTCACTGTTGTCTTCACTCAGCAAAGTCGACAACTGTCCACCAGTGGTTACAGACCTGGTCGCCATCTTTAAAGCAACCATTTTGACCGCAACAAAATTTCAAGTTCATGCTTGCAGTAATTTTGTATATGCCTTGATCTCCAACCACTGTTTTCCCTAGTGTGATTGTTGTATTATTTTTTTTAAACTCAGCCTGATCAGTGGATATAAACTAATGTGTGATTTCCTCAGCCTCCATTTGCAAAACTGAAATACAGTAAAAGACAACATATGTAGTTCAGCATTGGTCTCGTATACAATAAATGTACATGTAAAAAATGTGTACCGAGCACAGTACAGCAGTAAAGTGAAAAATAATTACCTTTACACATTCGTGCTATATGTTTTCACTCTCTCTGAATTTCTTGATAAAGTTTTGGTATGGGTTCTTATTCCATGTACAAAAATATCCCAGCAGCTCAGATTTGATCTGAAATGACTATTTAAAAAAATATTCTGGACCTGTGCTGTCCTCAAATCTGTTTCTGATAAGAAACACCTACGGTCCAGATACTTGTATTTATCTCTGCTACACCCTCCGCTACACCCCTCTGTCTTCATAAAGTGATGTATTTTTATAGTAATTTTTATTCTCATCATTTTAAATCTTACCCCCAATAAACACCCTCCAAATTATAATAATTCCGAAAGCCAACACCAACAGTCGAAACTAATAAAAACTAAACCAACCAAGCAAATCTGCTCTGGAAAGTAATAAAAACTAAACAAACTTAAAAACAATACTCAAAAATAAAAATAAAACCTAATTAGAAAATACAAAACTATAATAATCCTGCACTGTAGTGCCAACTTTGAACTTACGCTTGCTCACTTTGCACTCTGAAGTGGCTCTCATCAGGTTCGTCATGTCATGAGAAACAAGTCTGAACAATTTTGAGTTGTTGCATTTAAGAAGTGACATCTGGGCTATAGTTGTGTTTAACAACTACTTCCTGTGTTTAGCTTTATGCATCACGGTGGAAAGAAATGTGTTTTCGTGAGTGAAAATGTGTTTAGAGTTTTCCAGTAGGCTAAATTAGCTCTGAAAATTGTGTATAACTAGGTGGAAACTGTTTCAGGTGTTACCAAAAGAATGATTTATTTAATAAATTTGATGGTGAGAATTTGGTGGGAGTTAGTGTTTTAGCAATTCAGAGAAACTGTAAAAGTCTCACAACAGTCTCTCATCCATAGAGACAAAGATTACTCTGTTGGCCGTAGAGTTGTGCAGCTGTTACAAGCTAAAAATGTGGATGGTTAAAATTTTCTGGCTAAATACAAATGGTCAGTATATCAGGATTTTTTGGGGGTCTTCAAAAATAATAATTTTTCATATAAAATCTGCAATGCACTAAAAAACCTCTTAGTCCATTAAGCCTTATTTCACATTGTAATGAATAGATATGTGTTTTATCAGAAAGTGTACAAGAAGAATTTGTATACAAAATTGTTTCATTGGTCATTAATGATGGCTCTGTTCCATTAAGTACCCCTAGAGAATTAGCATGCACGGTGCCAGAGCCCTGGAGCCAGCTTGCCTCAAATGGAATGCAGCCATATTTAATCTTATTAATTCCATCTGTGCTTTTCCAAGTCAAAGTGACTGGCTTCCCTCGTTTTTAACCTTTGGCTCGTGGTCGGCTCCAAAAGTCATTGCCAGTTTGTTCCGTTCTGGCACATCACCTTTTAGAAAGTGTCAATAATTACAGTCAAAAGAAAAAAAAAGGAAAAAAGTGCACCTTCAATCAGTTCTAAGGATTTACATATCAGGACATAATACAAAATAATCCTTACTACGCCTAAAAAATGAGGTAAATAGAAAGTGAAATGAAGAAAAACACATGACATTACACCATGTCATTGTTTATTTAAGAAAAAGTGTTTTTGCAGAAGCAGTGCATGAAGAACTGAGTACACCCTGCGATTCAGTAGTGTGTAGACCCAACATTAGCAGCAACAACTTGAAGTTTTTCTGTATGACTTCATCAGTCT
Source organism: Tylochromis polylepis (assembly GCA_015107715.1). Classification (NCBI taxonomy): domain Eukaryota; kingdom Metazoa; phylum Chordata; class Actinopteri; order Cichliformes; family Cichlidae; genus Tylochromis; species Tylochromis polylepis. The sequence continues at coordinate 21,219 of VVHJ01009075.1, read as the reverse complement.
CTCACGTCACTGTGGGGGAAGTTTGTCCCACTCTCCTTTACAGCATCACTTCTGTTCATTGAGGTTTTGCAGCCATTTGTTTGTGCACAATCATTGCAGCACCTTGATTCTTTTAGTTTTCAGCCATTCTGTTGTAGCTTTGTTGCTGTGCCTGAGATCATTGTCCTGTTGCGTAACCTGCCGTGAACTTTAGCATTTAGCATGCTAGCTGAGGCCTGTAGAGTCTGAGATGTAGCTCTGGAGTTTTTTGCAGTTTTTCTGAGCACTGTGCACTCTGACCTTGGGGGGTGAATTGCTGGGACGTCCACTCCTGAGAAGACTGGCAACTGTCATGATTGTTTTCTCGAATATTTGTGGATGATCAGTGGCATTAAGGGTGTATTTAGTTTTTCACATGCTCCTGGTGTATTTTGGCTTAGTTTTTTTTTTTTTAATGAAATAATCACGCAGTGTAATATGTCATGTTTTGTTGTTTATCTGAGATTGTATGTACCCCATTTTAAGACCTAGGACCAGATGCTTTTTAAAAAAATATTATTATGACTTAATATGTAAAACCTTATCAGTGAAAGAGAGTGCACTTTCTTCTTACTCTGACTGTTGATATTCTTAATAATTTTTTGGTGCTTTTTAAATTGTATTATATTGTAACAATGTTCACTTTTCTTAGTAGGCCAGAAATTCCTCTCTTAGCCTTTAAACAGCACATTGTCAAATCTGGTGGCTAGATGCTAAAAATGTGTTAATCATGCAGCAGACTGTCTGTGCAGCACTTGTAAAGTAATCATGAAATCACCCCCTTTTTAAAAATTTCGCAACTTAACTGAGCAGTCGCTGCCCTCCAGACTACTAACTATCCATATATCTTCAAAGATCTCTGCCTCTCATGCTCATATAGTATTTGCGCAGGTATATACACACACAGAGGCTTTGATCACACAGTTGGCAGCGAGGTTGCCTCCTCATCGTCTTTCCATAAAGGAGTGTGTTGCACTGGGGCCTCACACACTGCGCTAAACATAGAGAGAGAAACAAGAGAGAGAAGATAAAACAAAAGCTAAGCCTCAGACGTCATGTCCGCTCATCACTTTGTTTGTTTGTTGCTGTGTTTGTTTGCATCCCTCACAGCGGTGGACAGAGGCGAATTGAAGCATAGCGAGTAGAAGAAAAAGAGCTGCAAGCAGGGATCGTGGATGTGTTTTTGTGTATATCCAAGAATTTCAGATATCTACGCGTGTGCTTTTGTGGATAACCTGGAAAAACACTGTTTTGTCTATGACTAGTAACGTTTTAGAAAGCGGACCCAGCTGATGGCTGTTTTCTACTAGTGATTGGTTGTGTAATACATTAGAAAAAGGGGTGGGATAAGGCCTTTTCGTAATGCAATTCTCAGTCTGATCAATGATCCTTTATATGACATTTGTGCTTTTTTAATAAAGGGAGAAAAAAAAGGTTGAAAAGTTAAATTAAAAAGCAAACATTTACTATATGCAACAAGTAGAAACATTATGAAAAAGGAGCAACAAAAAAATTGTGCAAACCTTTGTAGCAGTCAGCTCAGTTAAAAGCAACCCTGCTTAAGGCACAGGCAACCAGTCCCCAGAGGAACCAAACTCAGTAGTTTATTTAAGTGTTCTGTAGATGCTGTATATGCTGTTTAGTTTTGTTGTACATACACCATTGTACATACCTATATACCATAAATATACAAATATACATTCCAACTTCTTTGCACTCTCCACCATTGCACATCTAAATATAAAACATGCTGCACTTGTTGTTATCTGTATTGTCTGTTTGTCTATTCTATGCATTGGGAGCAAAGAAAAGGCTGGAGCCCAATTCCTTGTGTAAACACATATTGGGCCACTAGTTGCACTGGTTTATTGAAAGGTAGAAAATTATTTCAGTGGTGCTGATTGGTTGATTTTATTTTCTTTTTAGGTGTGTCTTTATGTTGGTTGTAAAGATGATGACATTCATGAGTCAGGAAGTCATTGATTATTTTTTTCATATTTTACTACTGCCACACTCGTGGCTTCAGTGCAGGTAGAGCCTTTTATGTCTCCTTCTGATTTCATGGCATCTTTTTCATTTACTTTTCAAAACATTTAGTTTGGTTAGGTTTTGGGTTTTTTTAAAAAAATATGACATTTGACATTAAAGGGTAAATTAAATATTAACAATGCCTCTCCACCTCTCATAAATAAATACATGAGTACTGGTGGGGCAAAGTATTGTATGTAGCAATATCTCCTTATTGCTTCCTCTTCTAATACTCTATTGAGACACTGGGGATAGATATTGATACTTTTGTTAAAACATGCAGATGATTTAAGTAGATTCCTTCTTACCAGAGTGACCTCTTCATTAGTCTTTATCATCTTTATAACTTATTGTGTAGCATCATATTATAATCAACTCTATATGTCTCCTAGCTGGTCATTTAGCATCTACTGTGTCTTTTTTGGGAATGAAAAGTGAAACCAGATTTGTTGCCTGTAATAAATGACGCTACAGTGGCAGGTAACAAACAACTCAATTAAATGCGTGTTACATTTTGAGAAGGCAAGAGTAAAAGAAACAGAAATCCCCAATACAGAAAACAATATAAATCGCATTTGTATTAGTGTAAAAAAAACAAAAAAACACACACATACAGACCCCCACTTCATTTTGGAAACACAAACATCTCGACTGATTTGACTGAAATGAATCCGCTCTAAGCCGTAGTCTCTCACAGACATTCTTACTCACAGTGCAAACACAACAAATACAGCCAGCTTGGTGCAAGTTGTCTTTTAATTTCCTACACTCTGGTTTACATTTCTGTACATAACTTTCCACTGCTTTCATTACACAGTAAGATATGTTTAATCTGGCTGGTGGAGAAAAGTAATTCCATGGAAAGGACAGGGATGACAATGAGAGGTGTAAAAATACTAAATATGGTATCTACACCAAAAGGAGCAATCCGACTTTAGCACTTCATTCATATAGGATCTGTGGCAGAAGTAGGGTGTATAGCTCTACATATACAGTAACTCTTATTTGGGACAAGCCAGAGTACTGCGTATTGAAATGTTTTTAAATTAAAGTGAGTACACATTTTGTAAGATAATTAAATCCCACTTCCTGATAAATATATTTTTATCACAACGGAGACTGAAGGCTGCGAGTATGTGACAGCTTTTAAAAGTTTGTCAAACTCAATTTAAGCCCGCTAGGAGAAAAAAAAATGGCACAAAACACATTCCTCACATCCCAACAGCAGAAGATACAAAGCGTTCATTTCTCCACCAACGAGATTAGGAAGAAGGAAAAACAAACAAAAGGGCAGAATAAGGGCAAAATCAAATAAAGGACAGACAAAAATGACTAAACCCACTCGGCTGGGGAAAAAAAAGCATTTAATGCCACAATTCTTTTTTTTTGTTTACATAATTTATTTATTTTTCTTTTTATGTACAGTTGGGTCATGTGATTTAGGGATCTGTGAGAACAGTCAAAACTCATGCTAATCAAACAAACAAACAAACAAACAAAAAACCCCACGGCGTGTAGTCAAATCATAAAGCTGAAGCTAAAAGTCGACGAGGTTAAAATGCAACAAAGGTGTCTCTGCATGTTTATGTCTATTTATATTATTGCCAGCCATTTTCCATATGGCTTCTAATATTTCTTTTTCCTTTCTTCATGCATGCTGTTAAAAAGAACAGACAAACATGTTTCCTACAGCAGTATAAAAGTATACATTCAAATTGGTGTAGTGTTGAATCTGTAAGGTTTTTAACACATGGACATTCTGCCTTTATGCATTCATTCACATCTGTTATGACATGTACAGTATATAAGCAGCTTCCTCTTATGCAGTATTTACAGATAAAAGAATCACAACCCAACAGTCAGTTAATGAGGATGACTTCAGTTCACCACAGGCTGCGGGGCACGTGTGAACAGTGTGTGGATGTGCACATGTCTCTGTGTGTGTATAGACTGTAGCCAGCTTTTAAATATTAATCTCAAGGTCAAAGGGAGGGAGCTTTTTGATATTCATGCAGGGTGCTGCACCTTGTGCCTGGTGCTGAAGCCCTACCCACGCTGCTGCCTCTCCTACTGGCTCACTGGGTCATTATGGCTGCCACTATTTCTCCCTTTCTTTCTCTAATGTGTCGGCACAATATTGAACCTGACTGTGTATGCACACAAACACATATCATATGTTTTAATTTAAAGGTGCTCCATGTACAGTGAAACATCATTAGCATGTTTAAGATAAGCAGTTCTTTGATACAAGTTCAACCTTTGCTGTTTATCGTGACTGTTCTTTGCTTCATGACTATAATAAAACAATCTGAGATTTCCTGAAAGACCAGTAAATGTGAAGACCAGTAAATTACACAATATTCATCCTTCTGAAGAGAGAAAAAATATGAAGTAAGACTGAGTCACTGGAAACTGTGAAATATAGCACATATTGTCAGGCTGAGTGTGGCAGTTCTGTGTTGTGTATATGTGTTTGTCCTGAGTAGTCCATGAACAACAGCAGCACTGGCACCTGTGACAGACAGCTGACTAACAACTGCACTCTGTTATTTATGAACATTTAAGAGGCATTACTTTCAATCCCTGTAGTAACATGTTGATAGGCAATACATCTTACTGTGTACAGTAGTAGCAGAAATTACATGTAATAAAAAAGTTGCAAGTTCCAAAATAAAGAAAAATAAATGAAGGTACATGTGAAAATAATAATAATATCACCCTCTCATTTTACAGATATAAAGTAAAAGTAAATTGAAAATTAATTGAAATGATGTCATATATATATATATATATATATATATATATAATTTTAAAAAATA
>VVHJ01009062.1:8096-18294 GCA_015107715.1 Tylochromis polylepis | reverse complement strand
GTGGAGGGGGGATGACTGAGACATAAAGAGGAAAGAGGAAAATGATGAGGAAATCAAACAGGATATATCGTCTGCACTGCAGAATCTGACGTTTTTTTTCCATTTGAAAACATAAATGTTTGGCTCCAATTAAAAACACTGCGATCGCTGCAGTAAAGTGCTGAGGAGAAACCAATGTGGTCCATCCACAAAAACTACTTATAAACAAGAGTGGGAGTGCAGGAACCCACGGCTAGAAATACATACTGTTTGCATTGTAGCAAGGAATATTACGGAAACCAGCAGCATATGAGAGAATGGAAGGAGTTATATTTCCAGAAGGATATAAAAGTAAAACAAACCCAACACTTAGAGCTTTTAGATATTAAACTAAACTCTTAACTGTAACTTTCAGTATGACACCATTCACCTCTCTTTTGCAGTCAGACACCAAATAACCAGAACTTTCTTTTTTTTTCTTTTTTTTTTCCGAGGTTAACCTGGAACGACTCCCTTGAAAATTGATGTTGGATCTTTTCCATGCTTCTGCAGAGTTCTGCTTTTGGTGTCACACAACTGATTTAATATCTGGCTTTTATAAATTCAGGGTAATAAAAATGAAGCCACAAAAGGGTAAAAGGACAGACTACAGAAATGACTCCCAGTCGTTTTTGTCAGACCCATGCTTACCCACAGTGCCCAGATGAGCTCTGGTAACCCTTTCACTGATTGCCTTTGTTATACATAATTTTATACAATAAAAGCTCCGTTTTTAGGACCAGTTTGTTAAACCTGACACCGATACTACAATATGAAAGCAGACTGTGGGTGATGAAATGACATTAATTTCCTTTTCAATTTATACATAATTTTAGCTTTTTAACACTCACAACTAATATAGCCATTGGTATTTACCCTCTACTGTGAATCCATAACTTTCAGCTCACTATTTCTTACTTTTAGATATCTGTTTTAAACATTTACTAACTGGTTAAAATACAAAACTAATGAATAGGAAGTAACATATGTGGTTGCGTTTGTTCATATTTGTGCTGTTGTAGGTCTTTTAGCGTAGCCCCTGCTGTGTAGACAAACCTGTCCCCTGCAGCAGCCTCATCGCTGCTTTTTCATGTTTTAACTTTGTCCCAATGTTTCTTTCCTTTTGTCATAAACTTTCGTGTGCTCTTCTTTTCTGTCCCAGCTAACTTTTTTTTTTAACCCATTAGCATTTAACTTACGTATTAGATCAGTTAGGGCTGGCATGGCAGTGCAGAGGTTAGCACTGTTACCCTACAACAAGAAGGGTCTGGGTTTGAATCTGCCAGGAGGCTGGTGTGTCTGATATCTCTGTGTTGGTGTTCTCGCTGCATCATCATAATGGTGTCGCTCCAGGATCAAAATTGCAACTGACCAATCACGCTGCTGTGATGTCATAACTTTGAAGTGTGGAGAAAAAAGGGAAATCCATGCCTTTGTAAATATAAATCATATATATGATATAACTCTCTTCTAGAACGAATGGTCATTTATACAATGTAATAAACATATTAACAGGTTAGTTTTGCTGTTAGCCAAATTTAGGTTATTTATGTTGGTTTGCTAACTTAGCGAACTTCTTGGCTAATGCTAACTGAATGCTAACTAACTCACACTGGTCAGGTGCAATGCTGATCCTGGGCCAGCGTTATTATGATGATGTAGGAACAACACTAACACGAGGATATCAGACTGTGCCTGGGGCTTTTCTGTGTGGAGAGAGATGTCCAAGGTGTGCATCTCCTCTCACAGTTTGACAGCTGGGACTGGCTATAGCGCTCCTACAATGCCAAACTTGATAAGAAAATGGCTTTCTATTACCTCTCTGAAACTGCAGAGGTGGATCCTGGTGTACAAGAATCTCTGTTTGGGTGTCACTGGTCTGCAATCAGCAGCGCTAATGTTGCACACCATTTATCACATTAAGAGGGCTGATTAGCAAAAGGCTTTAATAATCTATTTTGTAACTTAGAGATGACTTTTGTGAAGCTCCATGTGTTCAGGTGCAGAGTAGCACCTTCAATAAAAGTAAAAAATGTTTTACTAACATGAGCAGGTTCCTTTGAGAGGTGTGAATATCCATGACAGTGGAGTTCTCAGGCATAAAAGTATTTGTATCTCCTCCTAAGAGGTTTCAGTCAGATTTTAAGGAAATCACTAAGTGTAATAAGATTATCTGTTGTTAATTTGGGTTTTACTTAACGGAAATACAGTTTCTTTGTTTGTTTGTTTGTTTGTTTTCTCGGGGCCACTTATCTCACCTCTCGCCCTATGGCAGCTGGGATAGGCTCCAGCAGTGCTGTGACCCTGAACTGAAATAGTGAAAGAAGACAGATAGATGGCACATACGATTTGTGCTTTTCAAATGGTCATAAAGAACAGAAAATGCATAGATTTCTGCCAAATAAAGTAACACAGAGTTTACTGTACGTGAACCAATTGTGCCTACATGCGCAGTCGACCATTAAAGCCCCATCTTTAGCCACAACAACGAGTTCAAAACAAAAAATTCAAGCTGAGGCTGACAGGAAACGGCTGTTTTTATATGAATTCACTCATACCAAAGCATCGGGCCACACTCGGTGATTACAACTGAGGGGTGCATGAAAGCTTGTACCAATTTCATGGCAGTGCATTTCACTTTTGTGATTTTACTTTCTGTTACTTGTTTGTGAATAACTTACATAAGCGTCTATACTTCGCCAACATCATGAAACAAAAAGAAAAATGTAATAACTTCATTTATAATACAGCTTTATCTGTATTTTGGCTGAATAATTAACAGTTTTATCAGGTTATTTCTTGAAAAATGGTCATCAACCAGGTGAAGAAGAGGGAGTAGAGACAAGCTATATTTAAAGCTCTATGCTCTGCTTGGTATAACTTGCACAACAAAGTATACAAACAATCATCTGACCTTACAAAAGTTAACAAATTCACATCCATGGTATTTAAAACACCCCCAAACCATCTCCCTACTCGATAAAATGTAAAATGTGTGTAAAATATATACAAAGTATTTAAAGAAAATGCTTGCATTGAGATTATGAAATCAGTATAAACAGAAAAAAAATGATTTGTAAGATTTCATACACACTGACGCTGCAATGTATAAAATATATGACAACTCGTGTAGGCCTCTCGCAGACGTGCTCTCAGCTGTGGAAGTGGAAGCTTTACTCACAGTCTTATAAAGAGTTTAAGCACAATTTATAGCGTGATACACAGGCTAAGATGAACATCCAAGGAATTTTCTTCTTCTTTTTTTTTTAATATGAGGCCCTTTATCTACAGAACAGCTCCCATCACATCTGTTCCCTCGGCAGACATTCATCGAGGCAGTTTGCTCACTGCGGTCCTTGGTTTTATTCCAAAAATCTGCGTTCCAAAACAGCTCTGCAGTCCAGAGGAAAAAAAAAAAAAAATCCACAACAGCTTCCCCAAATGTCAGGGTTTGTCTTTCAAATTAACGTCTTTGGGAAGAAGCCGTAGCATTAAGCGATGCCTCGACCGCTTATGACAGTTTCATCATTTAGAAAACAATCATGTCCGCACAAAAACAAGTAAATTCTCTGATGAGTCTGTGTACTCATTAAAAAGAAAAAAAAAAGTTTCCACAGTGTGCTTCAGTTAACTTTAAAGATGCTAAAGACGTGAGGCGAGGCGGATGGATTGCCTACGCTGTGGAGTCTGAAGGACGGGCCTGTAATGGCCTGCAGCTCCGTGCCTTTGTCCAGTCGCAGGAGGCCAGACACCTGGCAGGGCTTCAGGAAGTGGAAAGGGTGCGGCCCGGCAGAGGGGGTTGTCCCGTAGCCTTCCATGCATTGCAGCTTCTGAGCCCTCGAGCCGAGGGTCACCACGTCCAGCTTCACGTACTGAGACTGCTGCTCGTTGAACAACACCTAAATGGGCAGAGAAGATGATCTCTCATGAACAGGTCAGCAGAGTGAGAACTTGTTTCTGGAGTATTCATATGAAACCTAAGCACACTGCCTCAGGATTTCATGACTTTTTCTTTCTTTTTTTTTTCTCCTTTGCCTAGATTTTCTCCAGACTTCTGTCAGCCTGACAAGGAGGAAGGCCTGGATACTTGAGATTACCCAAAACCTGATACCCAGCTCTCCAAAAACATGATTCATACATCTACACTATGACTGCTTGAGCTAAATAAAGCCTGCTTCTAGCTTTGCTTGTAGACTTTTTTAATTCACCATACTATCCAACCATCTATCCATTTTCATCCACCTATCCAATTCAGAGTCACAGGGGGGCTGGAGCCTAATTCACTATACTAAAAGCAAGAAATTTATTTTTATAGATGTGATGCTTTATCTTGGATCTCTACTTTATTTACTTTATTTAAGATGTTTTCAGCTGGATTCATCTTTCTCAGAATCGTCAGTGTTTGAACTTTGTCTTAACCATCCCACGAAGCTGTTTCAGTTTACTTTAATTTTGCTTTAAATTATTACCCAACCATAGGCTGAAATTGTTTTTTGAATTAAGCTGGCAGGATAAAAATATAGAAATTTGTGAAATAATATAAAGATACCTAATCAACTTTGCTCGAATATTGAGTTCGAGAATAGCTCTTTGCCAGTGTGTGATTTAAAGCTTTGGGACAAAAACTCGCTAGCTAACATTTCCATATCCAGCAGACAAAGAGCAACATTCTCATTTTGACTCTGTTTTGGTCTTTTCCATAGACTGTATATAAAAGATGGATGTGTCCACAGCAAACACACAGTAAGACACGGTATGTGGTTTCAAAAGAAGAAGTCAGATTGCAGGGAAGTCAAATAATGAATTACTTCATTATATGACCTTTGTTAAAAAAAAAAGATGAATTTATGCCAGTAACCAGCAGATGACAAAGCTTTGATTTTTTTATTTGTTTCTTGTAACAGTGCACTCCTCTTACTGTGAATGTGGGTTTCTTAGTCATTTTGTTACAAAAGGAATTCAACAGAGCTGCCTGTTCCAGTAAATATTCAATCTCAGTGACAACCCAATTCCCTAAAAATACATTACATAATGCCGACTTTGCATTTGGTTATAATTTAAAAGTTTGCTACATTACATACTGGTGAATTTGTAACCGTAAACAGTACAAAGCTTCAGGGTCTAAAGAGTGAAGCCAATGCGGACTTAGTAACTTAGCCTGTATTTGTTTTAATAGTCACCGGGGGGCTATACAGTTGCAAAAATAGTTCCAATCCTATATACATTTATGGGAACAGCTCTTTCTTGACCGCTGTAAACACTTTCCTGTTGAGTTTATAGGCTCAGTCACTTATTTGAATTATAAACTTAAGTAAAAGGAGGATTATCCACGGTATGCTTGCTGGCTTAAAACTTGCCGACCATATTTCATTAGCCAGTGATTTTTGTTTTGTGACATTACTGCAAAACTATTGTTTTACAGTAGGATTATGAATTTGAAACCTTAAACAGAGGACATTAATACTGTGCAAACAAATTTTCTCTAAAGGGTTTATATATAAAACTGAACAGTAGGTATACCTTGCTAACCAAGCTAGCTAGCGTGAGCTGATCTGCTCCAGTCTAATTATGGTCTGCAGCAACCAGTGCAAATTTTTATTTAATTTTACTCATAATTTAAGCATCTAAATTCTTTAAGTTTTAGTCGAATAAATCTCATAAGATTATAGTCAATATTAAATCTAAAGGTGATTCAGTTAATTAAAATATGAAGCGTAAAAGTGGGGCGTAGTTTGGTGTCCTACTTGCATTGACATCGAATGTGAAATGTGTCCATATGTCTTCTCTTCTCTTTGTCCAAAGCACTGACATTCTGTCACATTTTCATGAGAAACAGGGAGATTAAGTTGTACCGTTGCCCGAGGGCAGATCGAATGTTAGCGTGTAACCACTGGATCACTGCCAAACACGTCCTGCCTTTCTACACAACTTAATTAGTTGTGTTTGGATCTCAACTCTCCAGAATATTTTCATCTCATTTCTGTTCGCTGACGTAAGCGTCAGTAAAATAATTTCTCTCAACGAAAAAAGGTTGTTGAGAGAAATTATTGGTCAACGAAATTAACACTGGTGGAAAATGGAACTTGGAGCTTTTTTAAAAAAGATGTGGGCATCTTTTATTTACCATCTCGAGAACCTGAGGGAAATATCTGGATCTTTACTTTATCTTTGCCTGCATATCACTGTGTACATCAGCTAGCTGCTAACTGGGAGCCATTTTGATTTTTTTTTTTTACAGTTTATCACACACAAAAAACAGCTGCCTGCAAACATATAAACACAACTCTCATGAGATCAGTGACTATGCACAGAAATATTAACGATGCTAGGTAGGAAATCAAAACAGTAACCTAAAAAATGCCAAAATGGGGGATGGCAAAGTCAGCTGACAGTTTCTTTTATTTATTTTAAGTGAAAGTGTTAAGTGTTGTTTTTTTTTGTCCTGGGCACAGACGGGCAGAGCTAACCTGGTATTTTTTTTCTTTTGTGGAAAAAACCTACAAGAGAACATGCTAACTCCACTCAGAGGCGCGCTGTCTGGGTTCAAAGCATGAGACTGAGCTGCCTTTAATACTGCACACATTCATTTGAGACATTATTAATTGAAAAGTTGTGACTGGCTCAGCTTTAAGGTAGAGGTGCGGCTGCCAGACAGTCCCAGACTAATGCTGGGTTAGCTTAGATAAGCCCAGACTCCTTGTTTAATAGCCACACCTTGTATGCAGAGTTTACAGCTCAAAATAAACTATAGCTCCCAGCAGAAACTCACCTGGCAAAACAGGAAGTAGACGCCTGCTTTCTCCACGGTGAAGGTGCCCTGCTCCTTGTTGTACCTCACCGCTTTACTCATATTCAGCGTCCTCTCTTCCCAGCCCTTGATCACCCCACCTTCTCCCACTGTTAGACACATACACACAACCCAGGTTATTCCTCTCAGAGACGAAAGATCCAAAGATTAACCTCTGTCCTTCACTTTTACAACTCTTACCTTGCTGAGAGGAGACTTTGGTTACTGATGGAAAGTAAAAGCGACGTTGAAAGAAAAGGAAAAGGGAAAGTCAATTAAGATTTTATGAGTGCAATCGTATAGGGGTATATGATTGAAAACACTTCAGCAGATGCTACATGAGACAGCTACGAGAGATCTGCCAAGCCACTTACTCTCAAAATGAGACGCCGCTTTCCTTCCATTTCCACTCCTCCCTGCTTTCGACGTCCTCTCTGTGAAAGGGAGGCAGGATAGGAGACTGAATGCAGATAAAAATGATGTCTGTGGGGGTTTTTAAAAAAATTTTGGGGGACGAAGTATTCATCCCCATCTGTATCTGTCTAATAACATGATGCGTGAATTTGGTGCCATTCAGATCCAGACCTGGCTGGCTCTAACAGGGTTAGCAGATGGGCAAAGGATTTCCTTTCACGCGCTTCAATAATATTTCCTCAAGCTATTATTTTCGGTCAGAAGCGAAGTGCCCCCCCCGCGCGCGCACTCTTTTAGCAGCTAATCATGGAGCCAGTTGGTCGCAGTCATGTAGAAAGTACTGAATACAGAGATTGGATGGAAGGAGGGAGGATGGGGAGATTTGATTGGAAGCAAGGGTAAAAAAATTAAAAAAAAACAAAACAACAAAACCCCCAAGATGGACAAGGGGAAAGTGACTGATAAAGCAGAAAAGGACAGGCATTAAAAGGCAAAGCTGAAGAACTAAAAGGCTAAGCAAGAAAAATGAAGTGCAGGAACAAGAGAGTCAAAGAGGGTCTTTGGCTGCAGCGTGACCCAGAAGAGTCGATTAAGAACAGCATGAAGCAACAGCCAGCTTCATCTGAGAACAGGCTCAGATAACTGCAATAAATAAAGCACAGAGCTGATGACCGCCTGCTCTTATTCCCCACCAAAGGTTTTTTTTAGGGTTTTTTCGCCTTGCAATTCAGCCTGCCGGGAGCGATTTCAAATACTGATACAACTCTGTGTATTAACTGTGAATTACACACTTTATGTTTCAGGATGAGATTGGCCAAACACCCCCACTGCCATCATTTGGGAATATCGAGTCGCTGTGAAAATAACTCACATGTGGGTGACCCTGTGGACTTTGGATTTGCTATGGCCGAGCGTAAAGCCCTCGGGCTGGCCAGATTTTCTCGACTTAAGCTGTCGGTCTTTTCAGAGGAGAACATAACAGCAGTGTCCTGCTGAACGGCAAGACTGGAAAAAGCTGTTTGCTCTTCTTATTCCCTCATTTTTCTTCTTTTTTTTTCCATTGACAGCTATGAGTTTCTGACAGTTTAATGAGAAATTAGTTACTAAAACAAATAAGCCAGCACTTAGAGGATATCAATACAGATATACTGGTGAAATCTAGACACTAATCCCCTTTAAAAAGCCCTCGTGTGGGTTCACTCTCGGGCAAAACGTGGACAATCAAGCAGTCCCGTGATGGTGACGCAAGCAGAGACTATAAATACAGCAATGATAGGTCATCAAATATCACCGCTTTCACAACAAATCATAGCTGTGTCAGTCGTGTGCTCTGGCGGTGGGGAAAAAAATCGATTTCATTGCCCAAAAGCGTGCAACAAGGCCCCCAGCGCCCGTGCCAGCTGTTTTTTTTTTTTCTGGGACTCGAGGCCGCTCTGGTCAGACCTGTAATTTCTGAAACAGTCTTCCAGCTGCCTACTTTTTCCTGTGTCAACTTTTAGCAGCGGGTAGTGCCTGCGGCCCGCGAGACCTGACCAAAGTGGCATGTGGGGCCAAGACTGGCCAGCGCTCTGCGTTAAATGTTCTTCCTAAAAAAACAACAGTTGGTAAGGAGACTGTGTCTGTGGCAATTTGGAGAGCTGAAAGGACAGGACGTCTTATACATGCCGGTGGTGCTGCAGTGCAAGAAAAATGTCAGGCTTTGGCAGGCTTTTGAGACGCAGTACCATCTAGAGTTGGGCGGATTGAGCCAAATATTGATAGTATGGATACCAATGCTGGTATTGGTATCGATATTAGCGCGATAGGATCGATATTTGGTTTCTGTCCTATTAAGTTCAGTGTGTAGCCAACTGAATTGTGTTAAAGTATTTTATTGGAAAAGAAAAAATATACTTCAAACATCTACTGTGAAAAATGTCTGAACCTTTTTGTGTTGACTGTCACGTCTATTTTGATTACAGACTTCAGCACATTTAAACAACAGACGCTGATGTGCTTTAGAGACGGACACATTTAGACTCAGGTCTACAAAAAAATCCACTTTCAAAATACATGAAAAGATGAAAGGTGTGTTTTCTTGTAGTAACTAATCATCACCAACCATTAAAATGTGTTAGGAATTTGCAAATTGATGATTCATCTCATAAACTGTGACTCACTGCTCTCCCCTACATAAGCTGCCTTTAGAGGTTAAAAGTATTGGAAAACACTGGAAACACTGGCCCTGTATTTATTTGGTATGGGACCGATACCAAAATTTGCAGAGTAGCACAGCACTAGTACCATCTCTCTTCACTCGATGCCCCACCAGCAACTCTCTCTTCTCCAGGATCAGCTGAACAATGGCCTTCCTCTGTCTGTTGACCTGTTGAAACACAGAGAGACAGAAGAAAAACCACGCTATTAACAAACGACCAGTTAGTTTTCTCATAACTTTTTTTTTCTGGCACAGAACCCACTCACGGCCACAGACAGCCTTTATTTCCTGCCGGCCACATAAGCAGCAGACTGGTCTCTGGCAGTATCCTGCCCCCTTTGCTGCCCTTCTAGCTGTAAATCTACCACTTCCTCAGCGATTGGTTGCAACACCTAATGCATGTTTTCAGCACTTCGCATTCCTCGCATGTCATTTTTTTTCCACAAGAAAGAAATTGATTTTGTCAAGCCAGACAGGTTTTAAACCCTCAGCTGGAAGGTGGCTGGGGCGGGGGGGGAGACTCCACTGGGTGACCGAAGGAGGCCTATATCGAGTAAGAGGAGAAGCTGCTCCAGAGGAGGGGGGAAGAAGAATGTTTAAATTTACTGCTACTGTGGAAAAGCAGGCAGAGAGAGCTGCACAGCACCCTCCAGACGTTCACTCACTGACTCTCATCAGGAGTTGGCTAACGGTCGAATGGACAGAACAGGGGCCCCCTTGGGGAGGGCTCCAGCAACACTCCACGTGTCCAATTTTGGGGGGTATTTGTGTTATGTGCAGCC
>VVHJ01009057.1:33344-44952 GCA_015107715.1 Tylochromis polylepis | reverse complement strand
TCCTTCAGTGGTGCTAGTTTCAGTCATTATGCAAATCTGCTGTTTATAAGGTTGGGGAAACCTGCAGTCAGGTGAGGCTGAAGAAGTCACTTGGATGAGTGACGAAACGTTTCTCCCACTGAAAACACTATGTCCAGATGAACAGAATCAACTTTTTTGTGATCAAACTGATGTTTGCGACACAGAGTTTACTTCTCACTGCGCTGATTTTTAACGATGAAAAAATTTCGTCTTCCCTTTTTTTTGTGCTTGATATCGAAATGAGCTGACTTCTTCTGTGTTTAGAAAAGAGTGCAGTTTTTGTAAAGCAGCCTCAAAACTATTGCACTCTGCATTCTCAGTTGACCGAGGGGATCGTGGGATGTTACGTAACATTAATTTGACTCGACGCGCAACAAACAGACTGAACTAAAAGGATCTTGAAATGACAATTTAAAATCATTCAAAAGACCGGGGCTGGATACACAGAAGTCTGACCGCACGCTTTATCGCTCTATGACTGATAACATCAACATAATCTACATGAGATAAGGATACAGAGAATACTAAACCCACTGATCTTTAACCCCCGTGGTGCACGTCGCACTGTACTGTACCGATAAAGAAGCAGAGCAGTGTTGGCCCTTTAAAACCTTTCGTGGCAATAAAACTGATAAGAAAGGAACAGCTTTTTCTTAACCTTGTTCTTCGTGTATCAGCTTATCACGAGTTACAACTGGAGGCTGTGACCTGTGGTTGTCTGAGCTGTGCGCTTATGTAGGAAGTAGGTGAAAGGGAAGCAGGTATACAAGGGTATACACCGGCTATGTAAATGCACATATTGCTGCTTGCATGAGCTCTCGCTGTTCATGCAACTCGTATATAATACCTGTATTGTATATAACCATATTTCCCTATAACAACCCAACAGGTCAATTTATTCCCAAAAAAGTTGATTCTGTTCATCTGGACGTAGCGTTTTCAGTGGGAGAAACGTTTCGTCACTCATCCAAGTGGCTTCTTCAGCCTTATAAACAGCAGATTTGCATAATGACTGAAACTAGCAACACTGAAGGAACAATGGGCTGGGAGATCAGTTCCTAGATCATTAATATGCAAATTCTCATGACCATTGATCGACAACTACTGATCAAAGACCATGAGTACCATTCACAGAGAGTTGGGGAATGGCTGCAATCACAGTATTGTAAGATGGCGAAAGATAACTGACCTCCCAGCCCATTGTTCCTACAGTGGTGCTAGTTTCAGTCATTATGCAAATCTGCTGTTTTTAAGGTTGGGGAAACCTGCAGTCAGCTGAGACTGAAGAAGTCACTTGGATGAGTGACGAAACGTTTCTCCCACTGAAAACGCTACGTCCACATGAACAGAATCAACTTTTTTGGGATTTACTTACCTGGATAATTGAGCATGCATCAAGAAGGTCAAGTTATTAAAACAATCTGGTTCTTTATTTTCTTATCATGTGAAATGCATATTTTTAGGCATTCGAGCCTCTTGGCAGGCAGTGACAACAAACATATTCATTCCCCTCAGATAATTTTATCTCACCAACATTTTTCGAGTTTTTTACATTTTTATTTGCCCAGCTGCAAACTTGGAAAAAGCATGAGGAACAAGGCACCCGCTGCCACAGTGTGATTTTAAAACGATTCATCAAAGTGCCACTGAACCATCCTAAAATGGTAGCCGCGTTCAGTTATGCACACAAAGACATTTGCAGTCCATATTAGCAGCAGACTTCATTATAACATAATGAAGTCGGCTTGCAAATGATGAAGTTTAAATCCTCTGGCTGGAGAATGTTGTGTATCTTGGCACAGCGATGGTGTTTGGTCCTCTTTACAACTTCTGAGAGAACACAGGGGCATGCACTTGCACACACTTGCAGACACACACACACAGACTGGACTGTCTCTCCCTGTATTCAGTTACCAGCTGATTCTTCCATCTAGACATGCGCTCTGTTTGCTGCAAGGAAGCAGATCTCCGGCACATTCAGAAGGAGCGCGTATCCCCCGGCAGTGTGTCACTGGGCTGAGCAGATGTGAAGACCACATGGCAGTGGGAGGGTGAAGTTGGAGAGGAACTTTGATGTTCTTTTCCTGGCATGAGTTGAAATGATGAGAATTTAAAGATTCTGTTTTCTATTTGACGAGCTAAGGTGATGAGGATGAAGGAGATTTTATTATTTTTTTTTTCCATCAGGGAAGATGCACAGCTTTGAGAGATTTGTCATGAACTGGAAACAACGTGCTGCATAACTTCTTTTCTCAGCAGGCCCTGTTTTTTTCTTTTCTTTCTTTTACACACAACCAGAAGTTTAAGAAGAACAACAAAGTTAAGACAGTGCATCATTCCCCAGAGACAATGTTTTGACACACAGTCGAGTTCTTGTTAACCTGCGGTGCTTTTTTTCCCTCTATATTCTCACAACCACAGTGTCTATTAAGTTGAATATCATATAACTGCTGGAGTGTGATTATGTGACTTGTGATGGTCTGCATCAGGAATTTCTCAGAATTGCTTCAGTCTTTTTAAATTGAAAATGAAAATCAGAGATACAGTGAGTCACAGTTTGTCTTTTCTGCTGGGCACGTCCATTAAATATCGGCCAAGCATCCAAGTTGTAAATGTCAAAAGGCGTTTCCTGAGAAACGCGCAGAAACTGTGTTTTATGGTACTCGTTTTCAGCCAGAGAGGAGAGGAAGCAAAGTGGAAGTGTATTGTTCATGCCTATAAGTAGATGGGAGGGGCAGCAGCACAAATTATTAGATAAGGATCTGTTACAGTAAATTGGTATTCTACCATTTATAATAAACCGCTCCTAGGAGTAAATCAATTCAGAAGAAATATGCATTACTGACTGCAGGATGTCTGCGTGGTTTCATTGTTTCCCCACGCGAAGCAACTTCCTGTTTCTGTGCACATTATGGTTCACATCCACAACCTTAGCTGTAGTTTTGCTTTGACATACTCCGAGTCCTGCTGCAGCTCTTCACATGCCAATGACAAAATATAAATGAGCTCCCTGTATAGTACAGTCAGACAAAAAAAACCAGGCAACATCTCTTACACATTATATCTCGATGACTTGCTCTTTGGTTCTAATGGTGAGCTTATTTTTTGAAAAACAGCTTTCATGTTTTAAAACAGCGAAAGTTTTGTAGGCCCTCGGCTCAGACACAGGTGAAATGTGACTGAAATCGAGCAAAAATATGCAGCAGATTAAGCTCGTCCCAAAAAAAATCCCCAGTCTTCAATGAATAACTAAACTGTTTTCTTTCCATTCCTCTGCATATTTTGCTGGAAATTTCTCGACAAGCGATTCATGTACCTCTGTGTGGAATTAGAAATATTTTGGCTTAATGTGACAAATGTTTCACCTTGCAAAGAGCTTAACAACTCAAGGTATTGGCTGTTTTTCTCCAATTAGTTTTTTTTTTAAGCACAGTATCAGACTTACAAAGACTTGTGCACCTTGCCCCTGCTATTGCTAATAAACTCATCAGCCACTTTCTTCAACTGCTTATTAACACAAATATCTAGTCAGCCAGTCACATGGCAGCAACTCAGTGCATTTAGGCATTTAAACATGACTAAGACAATCCACTGAAGTTCAAACTGAGCATCAGAATGTGGAAGAAAGTTGATGTAAGTGACTTTGAATGTGGCATGGCTGTTGGTGTCAGACAGGCTGGTCTGAGTGGAAACTGCTGAGCTACTGGGACTTTCCCACACGACCATCTGTGGGGTTTACAGAGAACTGACCGAAAAGGGGCAGCATGGTGATGGCAAAGGTGCTAACCACCGTGGTTTGAATGTACTGATTCAAACCATTCTATGTGGAGTTTGCATGTTCTCCCCGTGCGCTCATCTTAACCATGAAAGCAACTCTGAACACACAACACATTGAACCTTGAAGCAGAAGGCCACACCTGGTGCCACTCCCAACAGGTAAAAACAGGAAGCTGAGGCTACCAAAACTGGACCAACAGAAGACTGGAAAAACATTGCCTGTCCTGATGATGATGTAATGGTGTATTTTCTTGGCACACTTTGAGCCCCTCAGTACCATCACCAAAACACCACAGCCTACCTGTGTATTGACCATGTCCATGCCCTTTATGACCACAATGTACCATCTGCTTATGTCTGCTTCCATTTCAGTGTAGATCGCCTTGTTGAATCTATGCCACAAACAATTAGGGGGAAAAAAAAGGGGGGGGGGTTCAAGCTAGCGCTAGCATACATAACCAGTTTGTGGCAACATGTGCATGACTGAGAATGTGTGTCAAGGAAAAAAAAAAAAAAAAGTTCCTATTGATCTCAAGCATCCGTGTTTTGAAGCCTCACCCTATATGGAGGTTATTCAAAGCTCCGTGTATACAGTGACAGGTCACTGCTCAGAGTTTGAGACTAAAGGCTCATTTCTTTTGGATTAAAGTTTACTTGTGAGAATAATTTGTGAAGAACTTCTATCCAGAGAGGTGAAGGTGCTTTTTGAAATGGTTGAAAGCAGTACTGTTTTTCCACACGTCTGGAGAGGATTTTTAATTTTCTCTTTACTCTCAAGTCGCGTTTCATTTGCTGGTACCCGTTTTGCTTTTAAACCAGCATTAAGACAAATTCTGCACAGATCACTGAGTTGGAATCACCGCGCTCCTTCTCCCAGCTGTCATCATGTCCTTGGAGGTATTTTAATGGCAGTGAAGGGGGTGGGGGGAGTGAAAGAGAGCACCGTTTTTATCCAGAAGGTCAGAGAAAGACAGAGGCGTTAGAGGGAAGAGGAAAGCTAATCAATATCTCCTCTACTTAAACTCTTACTCCCAGACTAATCGCAGTCCAGTGGTGACTGTCATTTCTAATTAGTGTAAAGCCTCTCTGCTTTATTCACCTCTCTCCCTGCCTTAACGTGGAAAATGATCGGTTGATTTGTCACTGTACAATATACACAATGGGCTAAAGTATTCAGGAACACAGTCATAGTCCTGCAGTTCTTCAGTCGTGACAGACTGACTTTGGCTGGATTTAAAGGACATCCACATTGCTTTATTATGCAAAATATAGTCATCAGAAAAATCTCATGACTATATTTCTCTGAAAGTAGCTCCTGAGTTTTGAGGGTTGGTGGTTACTTCGTCAAAACTTATCACCTTACTTGACCTGATTTGAGATTGGCACCAAGCAAGGAGTGATGATGGGCTTCTACAGGGGGTTTGGCTCGCTTTTTGGAGCCAACCTCAAGTGGCCACTTGAGGAACTGCACCTGGGAGGTGTCACAGCTTTAAAGATGAAAACCCCTGATGAATTTACAAAAAAAGGCAGAGGATCAAAGTAATAATGAACAAAGCTTTCCATGCAGTCTTCTTGTGGTTCTTTTTGTTATGCACATGGGAACATTTTAGGAAGTACCAGCCTTTAGATGGGAGAACACCAAGCCTCCTGGTTTCTACAGCTTAGTTCCTTGTTCTTAATATCAGTTAGCACTTTACACATCAGGTATAGTTAGGCTTGGTCGACAGTCAAGTGTCAAGCCAGAAACCGTGATGGCAGTCCACAAATTCAGACAATTCAGTTTTTTTTTTGTTTTTTTAAACAAACCAACTTTATTAATACTTTCTGTTAAAGCAGAATATATAAAAAAAGGTTTAATTCCAAGTTGTTTAACAGAGCATAGTAGTTTGCTTCAGAAAACAGAAACAAATCACTACTTGTACAATGTGAAAAATAAGAGTCCTTCCCCTGACTGAGCTTAGCCGTGTCAGCACTGACAAAAAGATTCATCTTCCTAGCAGAAAACAAACTCTGGAAAGCTGGTAATAAACACATTGCTGCTACATTAAGGGCAAAGCCCAGGCATATTTGAGGACAACTTCCTTGGTAAAGTGACAGTGGTGTGTGTGTGTGTGTGTTTCTCTTCTTTTTAATATTCTTTGAAATTAAATAAAACTGAAAATGAAAAGCTTGGCAAGCAAGTATTGCACATACAGATGTCCTAGTACCCTAAAAATACCGAAACTCACTAGCACATCCGAGAGAGGAAGTTTATAGGTGAGGTTTTCAGAGGAAACAGCTGCTGTTCAACAAATGCCAATTCTTTTTGGATACAACTGTTCTGCGTCTGCCAAGAGTTACTTTAGTGTTTTTAAGTTTTATCTCTCTCTGTCCAGATGAGAGATAAACTCGTGAAGATTGAGCAGTCTATGAAAGAAATTGAGTGGAGTGTCAGTAAGATTCAGTTCTGATCACAACAAGACAGACTGTGGTAGTCTTACTGCAGTCTGTGCGAAGCGTGCAGTGCTAAATTCAGGAGCAGTATGCTGCTGAACCTCCAAATACCTCCTCATTGGCATTAAAAAAAAAAAAAGAAAGAAACAATGTACATTAAGAAATAATAACTGCCTTTCAAGCCATTACATAAAAATTAAATTCTCAGATCAAAAGAACAAAGTTTTAAAAAATGTCAAAGCTTCAAAAATAATTATTAAAACAACGAAAACCTCAGTTAAATACAGTGTTTAGCCAGTCTAAAAAAAAAGATGCGGTTTCTTGGGCTAGGAGCTACTCACGATGGAGCATTCAACCAAAATACAAGTTCAAAAGCATAATTATGTATCAGGTCAACTGATGCAATAATTTAATTCACAATACGAGCCTAATCTTAATAAAAATGATACTGTAGCAGGACATAATATTTAAAAATATAAAATAATCAGACAAGATTTGGACAGAATGACAGAGCAAAAAGGAAGAAAAAAAATACTCAAGAACCAGTGACAAACTGAACATCATCAAAAACAAAGAATCAGTGTAGTTTGAGTGTGTTGATCTTTAAATATGCTCAGGAGTTTCTATTTTTTGGTCATTTTTGAAGTTCAGGCAGGAAAAAAAAAAGAAAAGGAAAAAAGCTGATGGATAAGGAAATGTTCCTCCTTTTATATAAAATCTGTCTGGTATAATTTGTAAGTATTCACAGTGGAGTTCTTGGTGGTGCCGTCTTTATGTGTGGTAGAGCTTGTGTTCATACTCTGTGGTGGAGCAGGTGTGAGGAGAGGCTGTCTCTCTGTGGATGGGTGCGGGAATGTTGCTGCGGTGCTGGTGGTTGTCCGTCAGCGTCAGGTTCAGGAGGCTGGTGCAAGTGGGCAGATAGACGTGCTGCACATGTTCCACCTCTGACCGACACACGGGACACAACTGGGGGGGGAGACAAGGAAGAAAATTTGAAATACATCTGTTTAAGAGGGGAGAAGGGAAAACTGCACTACTTCCACAAACACATAGGCCTTGCATAATGGCAAGCTGCCTCAAGAGTCCCACAGCCTCAGAATTGGTGCACTACCAAATACATGCAGATACTGATAATGTGTAAGAAAGAGACTATGCAACTGCGATCGTACTGGAGTGAGGACCAAACTAAAAATGACTCAGGCTCTATTGTAAAAGGCAACAAACTTAACCACAAAACTAAACTGTGATTCTTTCCAAAGAAGTGAACTTTTCCTTCCGTCTTAAAGTTTCAGAGTGATTCACATATCTATTAGTTGGGTCACGTTTCTCATTTGAATTAATAGAAGAGAGATTTGCCTGGCTGACATAATCCCTTCATAAGGGCACACACACACCATCTGCTTCTACAAGATGGGCAACATTTAGCTGATTAAGTGTGGGGGACAATCAGGTCAGCAGAGTGTAAAGCAAGGCTTTGGATGCTGTTTAAAGACCCATAAAAAAAAAGGATAAGAATCTGGGGCTAAAATAATTAAAAAAGGCTTTTGGTAAGACTGAAAACTCAAGGTAGGAGGGAAAACTGTTTGATTTTCAAGCTCTTTGTCAAAAGTCACTGTTAAGGAGTCGTTTGTCAGCACATGTGACTGTGGAGAAATCCTCACCTGAAGCTGATTTGCGCAGGTCTGGCAGCACACCATATGGCCGCAGGGGCAGAATGCAGCATCTATCTCCTCCTCGCAGCACAGCATGCACAGCAGAGCCTCTCTGAGCTTCTGCAGACGCTCCTGCAGGGCCCGGCTTTGCTGGCAGCTGCCACAGTCCAGCCCCTTGTCCTGCTCGCCGTCCCTGCTTGGGGAGCGTGAAGGAGAGTAGCGATCTCTGCTTTCAGAGCGGGACATCAGGTCCACCACACCAGAGTTGTAGAGCGCTCGCCGAGCATGGTCGTACACTTCCTTGGCGGTACGTCGGATGTCAAAAACGTACTTTTTGCCCAGGTTGATGTTTTCGTTGAGGAAGAGTGAAGCTAGGTGGCCCTTGAAGTCTCTGCTGTACTGCATCATCACTGCATTGGTAACTGTGTCACACCTGAAAATAAAAAAGACATTAATACTAATGCCAATGAATTTGAGCTTTGATTTCAGTTTAAGATGATCCGTTTTATGCAGTACAAATTGAGACTTAACACCCATCCTGCTCCATTTACTACTATAAGACACTGGAATCTTGCTTTTAAGCAAGAAGGATGAAGGTTTGTAGAGTTTAAAAAAAACCAAAACAAAAAGAAACTATGCCGGGAACTAAAGACAGGGCTGTACCATCGTGATTGAGAACAATTTCATAGCTCAGCCATTTAAACTGTCCCTGCTCACTGCAAAGACAAACTTTGCAGTGCACACACCCCTGCATCTATGGACAAATATTTTCATCGCTATTAAAGACAGTCCTGCCCAGTCTACATTTTCATTTTTACTTAAACAAGTCAGGCAGGGAGACTTAATGCTCTACTAAAGAGAACAAAACAAGTTTTTACAGAGCACATTTTAGGTTGTTTTACTGCACCTCTCTAATAATTTACTAGTGTTAAGTGAAGGATAGTCTGCAATAAACAGACTGGTGAATGACTAACACCTGTAGCAAAGACTGCTGACACAGATACACACATAGCTGTGCAGCAATGCATAAAAATTAATTTCAATATTTAAACTCATCTGGGCTCACCACACTAGGCAAGCTGCAGTCTTTGTCCTATGATTTCTAACATTTGAGATACAATAATTTACAGTGATGTTAGAAAGCTTCAAACCACTTCTCTTAAATGCAGAGACATAGCTGCAGTATATAGGCTTGGAGTGTACTATACGAGTCACTGATCTGGGATTAAATATGGCTTTAACCCTCACCTGTAGAAAGCATGGGTCTCTGTAATAGCTCGGTACAGACCGCTGGCTGCCCGGTTACTGATCAGCTTAAACAGAAGCACAACGCTGTCATTTGTGTCCTTGGTAACTGTCAGGTAGACGCTTTTCCCCGACTGGGTGGCGATCTGGATGATTGGATAGCTTATCCTAAAATAAGTTAACAGGAAATTGTTAAATGCTGCCACGTACTTATTATCAAACATGCAGTTGTATTACAAACAAGGTTATTACTATAGATGTAGGTTGTTGTACCTGTTGACCAAGCTGAAATCCTCCTTGCAAATAGCAATGCCTTCAGGACCAACTCCTATTGCCGTCCTCTGACCGTCTGCGTCACGAGCCCAGTGCCACTCCACGCCATAATGCTCCAGAGAGGAGACCAGCTGCAGGGCCTGATACTCCACTGAGCCCTGACTCAAACCTTCTAGAGTTTTGTGTCTGGAAATGATACTGCAGGGGAAAAAAAACAAATGCTTTTAATCAGTGGCAGAAAAGCATAGGAGCATGTGTATACCATACTGATAGAGCTATAAAATATAGAGAGACATCAAATGTATGTGCCTGCATAAATAACAGTGTAGGTGTAGCTATGAACACTGTTGGCGCAATATAAAGCACAAAGTTCAGTGAAGTAGGACTGGCAGATGCCGCTTGATAAGTACACTTTTTTTTTTTTAAAAACAAGGACCGGGGCCATGTGCACAACATGAGGGAAGAGAAGGGGAAGCTGTGTTTAGACTTTCCCCATCTACGTGTCACACTTTGTAACAGAACGTGATCCATGTTCTCAGATGTTAGAAATGCAGTAACAGTCATCTTTGTTATATTTAGTGAGAAAGTGTTGAGGATGTACGGTGGGAGGTTCTGTTAGTGAAACTCTGCAAGCACATGCCATCTGATCTCCTGTCTGCTTCTGTTTGCTGATCGGTGTGTGCATTAGCTCACACACAGCATATACCAACCATGTGGCTGTGCATGATGTGTTCTTATCTGAGTCTTTAAGTCCTTCACTTGGAAAAGAATAAAAAGAAAACCCTGCTGCAATGTAGGGAAAAAAGTGCAGTTTAAAAGAGTTCTGTTTGACTCTGTACTGCTGACTTTTGCTTAAGACAGCATTTTATTTCTTAAATTATTTTAATATTGATGATCATTAGCTGCCACATTATGTCATCCTTGGCTCGTTGCCATGCTCCATTATTTACTTTTCATCATGCCTCCTCGGCTGGACTCCTCCTACCTTCCTCAAAAATAGTGCGGGGGCCAAGCTTTAGTGACTTTCCAGTGGTACAGAGTGTCTTAGCAAGCATGTTTGTGGGCTATAAAACCTACAGTCGTCTCATAAACTAACCCAACTTCACTAGAGGTAACGTTAAGTTGCAGCATCATTTATAACTCAACACATCTTTCATGTGCAAATGTCCCATATTCACAAAGACATTTTCTTTTCATGGTTAGTGAGTGTTGTACCTGTCGATGGTGGTGGGGCTGGGGTCTTCTCCACACAGCTCTGAATACCAGTACTGGGCTGTGTTTTGGTTGTAGTCGCCAAACTCTGCCTGTGCCAGGAGTGCACTCAGCTCCTCGGCTTGTTCCGAGCCCATACGCAGGTGACCGTTATGGAGGTCCTCTTTCACATGCGTAAAGAAGATGTGTCTACAGGGCAGAAAAAGAGGAGAAATAAGAATTTTTTTTTTTTCCCCCCTCCACACCAAATTCAGCACTAGGAGCGTTTGTTTTTTTTGTTTTTTTAAAAACCCAATGCATTTTAGCCAAATAACCAATGGCTTAAAATTAAATCTAAATATACACACACACACACACACACACACACACACACACACACGGGTTAATTTATTACTTTTGACATAGTCATGTAGAACCAACTTCCATGTGTGATATTTGAGTCACCCAGACATATGTCAGAGCAGGTGGTCATTGCAAAGCTTAAATCCCGTCACAGACTGCAACTGCTTGTGTGCAGCAGAAGGAAAAACCACTTGGCTCGTATTCAGCGGTTACAATCACTCTGTTTCTACAACTTCCTAAAAAGAAGAACAAAAAAAACCCCCACCACACACGACTAACTTCCTTTAAGTGTAATTTCACTGGAACGTCTAAAAGTAGAAGTTCAGAAAAAGTTAAAGATGCGAACAGCAGCTCTCTAATGTCGTGTGCGTTTAGACTTTGCAGCTCGATGGGAAACTGAACTTGCACTACTTGGGGCTTGATTACGTGACTGCCGGCCAGGCTCTGTGTGTAATCCATGGCCATCTCTTGGGCTTCTTGCCAAAAATGGGACATAGCCATTTAAACCCCAATTATGTCATTACTCATGCTTGTGCCTAAAAAACAAACAATTCTTGCTCCGAAATGTGGAAGTTTAACAGTGGGCGATTACAAGAACTATTGTTTGGAGTTAATGTTTAAAAAAAAAAAAAAAAAAAAAAAAAAAAACCCCC
>VVHJ01009057.1:0-26517 GCA_015107715.1 Tylochromis polylepis | reverse complement strand
TTAAACTAGTCTGGCAGAGAGGGGCACATGTTAAAACTATGTGTCAACTCACTGTAGCAAGAGTTGTGCTTGCTATTGTCTAATGGCCAATAAAGCACAAAGTGAACAACAGTTATCCAGAACTTCAGCTGCAACAGTGTTTCTAACTGACGGCACATTCCCGTAAAGGAAAGCACCCCTTACATGAGCTTTTCCCAAAACTGCATCTGCAGAAAAACCAGAAAACAGGGGGGGGGCTTTTGTTCACACGAAAAACAGCCACGGACAATCGAAACAAAAAGATATTTCAAGTTGAATGGGAGCAGTGACGAGAGGGCCTGGCTGTCACACAGAGGGTCCCTGGGGGTAGGCTCAGAGCAGCACGCAGCACCAGAGCTGCTGGATCATATTTCCTGCCTGGCGCTTCACCAAAATGACCTATAGTAACCCCGGAAGGGCTTGGGGAAGAGGTTACTATAGGGCATTTTCACTTTGTTGAAAACAGTGATCAGATTATGCTCTGGGAACTCGCCAATGGTGGCTTTGTTTTATTCCCCCAAACACGTGCTCCTCATTAAAGTTATGTACATGTTAAAAAAGAAAGAAAGGATGTTATTCCTTCAACCCGTTTTAGAGGAGATGACGAACACATTTACACGCTCAAAACAATAAGAGGAAGTAGTTCAACACAGTTATAGCTGTTCTAAAGCCTATGAGCAAATTTCCTTGCACACGGTGTCTCTACAGCGTGTGAGCGTTCAAATGTACCTCGTCTGCTCCTGCAGAATCAGATGGGGCTCCACGAAGAACTTGACCCGCAGCCTGAGCCGACAGGGTGTCAAATTATCCATCTGCTGGCTGATGCGGTTCCTCAGATTCAGCCACAGGTTCTCTCCTTTGCTGCCTGTGAACTGCAGCCCAAAGTAGTCTACTTCGATTATGCCCAACTTTCTGCAAACCTGAAGAAAGCGGGAAACAAGCAGGGTCACAAAAACACAAGTAGTGAGACATGAAGCTTTTCACCACAGGACAGCTGGTGAAGAGGTCCTTTAAGTAAGGAGGCAAGCAACAATTTTTCCCGTCAAGTGGGAAGTGACCAGAACTAACTGAGTAAAGTCCCACTGGACTTTTTTTTTCCCCTTTTGCAAGGAAATTCACCAGTACTGCATATACTCCAACACACAACCACCCAATCAATATTCTGAAGCTCACGACGTGAACTTGGAGCCCCTACTGGGGTACAGGGGCTCATCAAGCCCGCAATCCCACGCTCCTCCGGCGGTAGCAGCCATGGGTTTATTACATAACTGCTGCTGAAAGTCTGCACAGGGAGCCAGGAGACTGAGATAAAACTCGTTCTGTGCATATTAAATAGATTAACATCATAATGAGGAGGGGAAGTGGCAATCAAAGGAAATAACAGTTACTACTGTGTCCATGTTGAGATGGGGGTGGTGGGAGAGAGAGATGAGAAAAGCTAAGTTTCATCTTGAGAGGCAGCAGGATGACCTGGAGTAACCTGCACAAAGCCATCTGCCTCTGACTAAGCGAAGGAGCCTGAAGTGGCAGGCGGCAGCTTCCCAGCAACCTAACAAAACTTTTTCTACGCGTTTCAGCTCCTTGGCTTTTTGACCGAAGTGACACTTTAGAGGGTTTACATATTTTTTTTAAATTTAAAACAACACAGAAAAAACAAAAACAAAGGAGGAGACAAGAAAGAAGAAAAAGTTGACTTTTTTTCCTGCACTTGGCGCTCGGAACATTGTTTCCTCAGTCCTTGTTTGCTACAAGGAACAAAGCAGGTGACAGTTTTGTTGTGGTCGCTTAAAGCTGAAGCTCACTGAAGCTGTAGCGATTTAATTAATTAAAGAAATAAAAACATAAAATCTTCTAATTGTGCAGAAACTCGGCTATTCAGGCTTATCACCATATTTATTCGACTCGTAAATGAGCGCGACACATTAAAGGTGAAGTTGACTGAAAAATAAGAATATAGTTCTCAGGACCACCCGAGCCGTCCTGCCTCGCCGACTTACATAAGGCGACGTGTTATTTTCTTATTAAGACGCAAAGAAGAATAAAGCGTGCTGTCCGTCTTTACCTTGTTCAGACAGTCTTCACCGTTCGCCTTCGCATCAACTTCCACTTCCATCACCACCGAATCCGGACGAGTAACGTGGCAGAGCATTTTGGCTGTTTGTTTCTGGAAATCTTTGGTGTGCCACTCTTTAAAACAATCAACCAACTCTCCAGCCTTCGCTTAAAAATAATAATTTAAAATGAAACCTCTACATCAAGCCGTCATCACTTTCTTAGCCCTTTCACTCCGTTTTGTGTCCGCAGCCACCAGCTGTAGGCTATATCAATGAAACGCCGCGCACAGCACCGCCTATTTCACACTGTCCAATGACAACGGGTTTAATGTATAAGCTGGAAATTTTTGAGCCAATGAGAAGTCGCGTATCATCCGCACACCGCTCGGGCTCGAGCTTGCCTCCAGTGCCTTAAACGGTGAGGAGTCCACTGCGCCCTCACCTGGCTCGCCTGTTGCATGAACCTGAACTCACCTTGTCCTCGTGGCTGTGATGTTTCAGCGAGCTCGTGAGTTTAATGGCTTGTGTACTGTCTCCCCTTCGGTTGGTGTGAATAATGTATGTGGAAGCAGCCCAGAAATAACTCCCATAACTGGAGTGCATTCACCTTCGCTGGCTTGATGTTTTCCGTCCAAAGCTTTTTGTGATGTTTTTATACATTAGCAACTTCAACTTTTCCATAACGCTGCTGTGTTTTTGAGTCTGTGAGAACGTGAAACAGTTTGATTATAGTGTGACAAGGTGGGGGGAAAGGTCAAGATAAAATGGCTAAGAGAGACTTAATAATTCAGCCTGTTCTACCTCATCATTTCTTCGCATCTTGCTATTTCATGATATATTATTCAGCATCAGTGTGCAGTGATGCCAGATAAGACACTGCAGAAAGCTGCAGCCACACTTAAACTATGGAGGCATAGTATTCAGCCAAGCTCTGAGTTTGTCTGCCAGGGGACATTTTAGAGTAGATGCAGTGTGTCTCTCCATATTTTTCTACTCCCCAGCCACTGCATTACTGCCTCGCTGACTCCTAAACACACTCACTTCATCATCCAGATATTGTATTAAAGCACTTACTTGGAAGGGATGTGAAAATAAGAGTCAGCTTTACATATTGCACATTTAAAGATGTATAATGTGTTCTCTGGCCCTTTTATTCGGATCACTTTTTGAATGCCAAAAAGCACTGACAAAAAAATGAATGACATGGAATCCGTAGCATTAAATGTGATGCTCATGTCATATTGAATTCAATTAAATTTAGTTGTATTCATATTTCAGTTTACAACAACAGTTGCCTTCAGGTGCTTTAGAGTGCACAGAAAGACTCTATAAAATTAGAAAGAAAACCCCAACAATCACACGGCACTCTATGAGCAAGCACTTGGCAACAGCGGGAAGGAAAAACTCCCCTTTAACAAGAAGAAACCTCAGGCAGAGCCAGGCTCAGGGACTAATAGGGGGCAAGGAGAGGGAGACAGGACAAAAGACACGCTGTCGAAGAGGGCCAGAGATTAATAGTAACTAATGATTAAATGCAGAGAGGTGTCTGAACACATAGAGAGTGAAAAGAGGTGAGTGAAGAAGAAACACTCATTGCATTATGGGAAGACCCCAGCAAGCTAGGCTTACTGCAGTGTAACTTATAGAGAGGATTCATGGGTCACCTGATCCAGCCCTAACTATAAACTTTATCAAAAAAGAAAGTTTTTTTAAAAAGTTTAATCTTAAAAGTAGAGACGGTGTCTGTCTCCCAAATCCAAACTGGGAGCTGGTTCCACAGAAAAGGGGCCTGAAAGCTGAAGGCTCTGCCTCCCATTCTAAGCCAATGTGGGAGAAATATGTGCTCTTTTTCTTGTCCCTGTCAGTACTCTAGCTGCAGGATTCTGGATCAAATGAAGACTTTTCAGGGAGCTTTTAGAGCGATCCAGTAATAATGAATCACGGTAGTCCAAGCTAGAACTACTAGGTTTTATTGTTGATCACATCAGATAAAATCCGTATGAGAAATGTTATTATTCTCATTCCAGGCATGATCAATTTCTCTTCCCTTCAAAGATACATCGCTGCCTATATTCAGACATCGACTCAACAGATTTTATCTGATGTAACATATATGTGTGTCATTCTGTGTGTGATAATGTGAGCCAGCTTGGAGTCGGCACTGTCCTTTTGCCCTGAGGTGATGTAAGAAAGTGTGCAGTGAATGAGCAGAGAGACGTGACGTCTGAGCAGCCACCAGGACCATAAATGGAAAAGCAAGCATATAGCCAGTGACCTACCATCCACTGTTAGCCTGGGCCTCACTGAGCAGACTGCCCTCATAAGACCACAACCACACACGTGCAAACACATACTCTACCACTACTACACGCAGAGCTCCAGCAGGAACACAGCTGCTGTGTGGCTGTTATTGGTTTGAGTTTTCAAAAATTCTCTCTGCCCTACAGCACCCCAAAATAAAGTAACACACGCACGCAAACGCAATTAGACGAATGCACCAATATTGATGGCAAACGCAAAAACATCTGGTGCAACTCACAGTGATTTTAATCATTCTTTTATTTTTCACTTTAAGTATTTTATGTTTTATTTACCCAATTAATTTATGTATATTTTGGTAGCCTGTGTCAAAAATAAATCACAGAAACTATTTTCAACGCATATCATCGCAACTGTAGCACAAAGAATAAAGCATAGAAAGGAAAATCATTATTACGACTACCATGTTGCACATCTAGGTCAATTTCAAGGGTAGGGCTTGTATTTTTTTTTTTCTTGTACCATCTGCGCTCTTGCACAAACACAGACCATTTGCAGACTCCTGGTTCGAGGCTAGGTATGACATCATGCAATGTGACATCACTTCCCTTTGAGGCAAGACACATCTCACTCGACTGAAGCATAAACACATAGCCATGCAGGGGATTTGTGCAAGAGTGTGTGTATGTGTGCATCTGGGCACATGACATCACAACGTCATCACTGCCCAGCTCCACTGGCATAGCTGTGCCTGTTGAAGCACATATTATGTCAGAATGTGCCATGCTAGCAGAGCTGCTGCTGCTGTTGTTGTTGTGATAGCTGTTATTGCGTCGCTTCTTTTCCTGTCAATCTGTCGCTATTAAGCCAAAGGAAGAGTAGTACTGGGCAGCTGGAGGAGAGGAATTGTTTACCAAAGTATGAGGAGAGGCCAGAGGGCGAGCAGCTCCTCTGAGTCTGAAGAGAATCATCGGCCATGGTCGAAAGACTCAAAGGATCGGTCGTCACTGTGTGGACGCTCGTCAGAGGGAGATTCATCGTTGGACTCTGATGTGGAGGCAGAAAGAGCAATGAAGAGGAGCCAGAGGTTCAGCAGTTCTTTCAGCTTTGGGGAAGATCAGGAGGTACCGTCAAAAAATGAAGGTGAAGAAGAAGAACAGTCACCAAAGAACTCTAACAGAGTTTCCATCAGAGAGGTGGTGGAGTCGGATTCTGAAGGAGAACATGCAGAAATGGATAAAAGAAACAGTTTTTGTGACACAGATCAGCCAAGGTCAGGTGTATTCAGGCCTCAAGAATTATGGCTGGCGGTGACAAAATGCCTCTCCCTCCGGTGGCCTCCTTGTCTGTCCATCAGCAGACAAAGTAATAAGAAATTAGCCTACCAAGTGGATCTTGACCAACTGGAGGACACGCAGTCATCTGTCACCTCCAAATCAACCAATGAGAGTTCTTCTAGTACATCTACCTCAGACGGCAGAGATATGTCTTCGGTGAAGCAAAAGGAAGACGACGTTAGAAGCAGAGGGGTTAAAGGTGGCCCGCCCCCTCGTGGAGGGGTGTCTCGGTCCTCTCCCAGATTACCAAGAAGCAGACAAGCTGCAGACTCGGTGCTGGCTTCGATGATCTTGGAGAAAGAAATGTTCCTGAGGATTGAGCTTGTTGATTCAGGAGAAGAGAGGGATGATTTACGCTACCGGGCAGAATGGAAGTTGTCAGAGAGAACTAAGGAACTGGCAGAGGGAGTGTGGCTCTCTCGAAGCCTAACAGATAATAGATTGACCTCTTAAATTAGAGGTTTGGTTGTCTTTGATGTGGTGGACTTCATATCATGCACCATGCAGGTTAATTATAGTCAAATCTTAGTTAGTGTGACTGCTGATTACAAATGGCCCAGATTTCAGTGAATAATAAGTGAGATTGTTTTTGCATGAAGACTGTGTAAACCACCGCCTGCTGATATAAACTGCTGATTCAAATGCAGTCACTGTGGCTAACTAATTAGAAATGCTATTTTCAGAAACGCAGCACTGCACAGTTAGAGTCAGTGTTTATTTTTTGCCTTTCTGGGTGTCTGAGAAAATATTATACACATGGCTGGTTCCATGTGTGGGAGGAAAGAGAGATCTAATCCAATATATCATGTGCTTATGAATAAAAGCCTTTTTTGCAACCTGGAGTTTGTTTTTATGAGGAGTGAGAATGTATTGAGAGAACAGTATAACCACAGACTGTCATACCATGCTTAAATGTGAAAATAAAGACATAAAATAAATGAAAAGTTTAGATCAAAAAAGGGAAATTATTGTGTAAAACTACTACAATGTGAACCCAAAAGCAATTTTAATGGACACTGTGCCTGCAGGTTTTAGTAATCCCGCTCAGATTTGTTTTGATTTGTACTGTATTGTACTGCCAGTTACAAACATCACATTAGGGAGGAAAACTGGGTGAATTCAAGCAAGGAGTCAAACATATAATTTTGTGTCCACTCACTGGCCTCTTTATTAGATGCACTTTGCTTGTGCTGGGTTGGACACCCTTTTGCCTTTAGAGCTGACTTAATTCTTCATGGCACAACAAGGTGCTGGAAACATTCCTCAGAGATTTTGGTTCATATCAACATGACAGCATCACACAGTTGCTGCAGACTCTTTGGCTAGATATGTATATGATGTGGTTGTTTGAGTTACGGTTGTTTTCCTATCAGGTTAAATCAATCTGGCTATTTTCTTCCGACCTCTGACGTGTTCATTGCTCCTGATGCTCGCTCCGTTCTCCGGTTCTGTGGGAAAATCCTTGTAGATCAGCAGTTTCTGAAATATTCAGACAAGCTCAGTCACCTTTCTTCCCCATTCTCATGCTCAGTTTGAACTTCACAAGGTCGTCTTGACCATGTCTACATGGCTAAATGCACTAAGTCACTGCCTTGTGATTGGCTCATTTGATATTTGAGTTCACAAACAGTTTGACAGGTGTACCTCACATGTTGACCAGTGAGTGTATTCTTAGTATCTTGCACCAGGGACTGGAAACACTATTGCTTGTGATGTGGGTGTGTTACATACACTACCAGTCAAAAGTTTGGATACACCTTCTCATTTGATGGTTTTTCTTTATTTTTACCACTTTCTACACTGTAGATACAAACTGCAGACATCAAATATATGAATTATGTAGCAAAGAAAAAAATGATAAATAACTCTAAATATGTTTTATATTTTAGATTCCTGAAAGTAGCCACCCTTTGCTTTGTTGACAATGCTGCAAACCCTTGGCAGTGAGCCCCTCAGTGAACTTCATGATGTAGTCCCCTAAAATGGTTTTCAGTTCACAGGTGTACTTTGTTAGGGTTCATTTGTGGAATTTCTTGACTTCTTAATGGTGTTGGGACCATCACTTCTGTTGTGCAGAAGTCAGGTTGGTCCACAGCTGACAGCCCTATTTGACAACTGTTAGAATTCACATTATGGCAAGAAACAATCAGCTAAGTAAAGAGAAACGACAGTCCATCATTACTTTAAGAACTGAAGATCAGTCAGTCTGGAAAATTGCTAAAACTTTGAATGTGTCCCCAAGTGCAGTCGCAAAAACCATCAAGCACTATGACGAAACTGGCTACCACCCCAGGACAGGAAGACCAAGCGTCACCTCTGCTGCTGAGGATAAATTCATCTGGGTCACCAGCTGCAGAAATAGCAAATTAACAGCACCTCAGATTAGAGCCCAGATAAAAGGCACATAGAGCTCCAGTAGGAAACACAAATCTACATCAACTGTTCAGAGGAGACTGCACAAATCAGGCCTTTATCGTCAAATAGCTGCTAAGAAACCACTACTAAGGAAAAGCAACACACAGAAGAGATTTGCTTGGGCCAAGATACCCAAGGAATGGACATTAGACCAGTGGAAATCTATGCTTTGCTCTGATGAGTCCAATCGAGATGGCTTGGGATGAGATGGACCGCAGAGTGAAGGCAAAAGGGCCAACAAGTGCTCAGCATCTCTGGGAACTCCTGCTGGACTGATTGTTGGAAAACTATTTCAGGCAACTACCTCATGAAGCTCATCGAGAGAATGCCAAGAGTATGGAAAGCAGTAATCAAAGCAAAGGGTGGCTATTTCACACTTTTTTGGTTTACTACATAATTCCATATGTATTCATTCATAGTTTTGATGGCTTCTGTGAGAATCTACAATGTAAATAGTCATGAAAATAAAGAAAAACCATTAAATGAGAAGTTGTGTCCAAACTTTTGACTGGTAGTGTATGTTCTGCTTAGTGTGTGACTTTTCTTAACTGCTCGGAGCCACATGTGTGTGGCATACAGATGTGGACAGATGTATTTATGAAGGTGTTAGCCAGACTTAGATATATGCAAATTGCTAAAATGTTTTAGTACAATGTGCAATTATGTTAAACATGAAGAAAAAAAATGAAGCCAAACAAGTGACAGCCCATCATGACTGCTCATTAGGCAAATGATACATGTACTGCTGAAAATGACACAGTTTAATAACACAGTAAAACAAAATTAAGGAATAATTCCAGCTAGAGGATTTATAAGTAGCTATACTCTATTTGTGTGTGTGTGTGTGTGTGTGAGTGTTTTCCTTACTTTTGTTTTCCCACAGTCAGTGTTTCTAAGTAATTAGCTGCACAGAGTGCCTCTTTTCCAGTGCATTATTAAATTTAAGTGCTTTTTGCCTCCGTGGAGAAGGCTATTTGTGTTTTTAAAATTTCTGAACATTTAGCAAGAAAACATGGTCCATACTCTGGATTCCCTTCAAATCCAACAAGTTAAAATAATCTAATCTTCCTTGCATAGATCATTTTGCTGGCAAACATCATAGAAATTAAATTTGATCTAAAAACCTGGATTTTGGTTTGGCAGCGGTGCAAAATTCCAAGTATACACACACATCAGTTGTTATATTTATATGACGTCATTCACAGTCAAACAACATGTCTGAATGGTTTCTTTTTACAATAAAGTAAGTGACACTAAAGAATGAAACAAGTACAAGTAATGCTCAAACGCTTCAAATCAGTGATATTACCTTTTAAGACGTGGTTGCTTTACAGTTAGAGATATCTGTCAGTAAGCAGACTGTGTTGTTTTCATATGCCATAATTCACCAGCTATTGCTCGGCAGGACGCTTTATCTCTTTGGCTGGCTATTCCAGGAACAGTCAGCCACCTGACGTCTTCTGGCAGGAGGCGTTCGAGGTGGTAATGACAGAGTGCAACTGAAAAAGAGAAGAGTTTCTCATCTTCCGTTGAGAGAGATGAAATGCAGAACACAGAGTGCCTCTTTTCCGGTCCATTTTCTGACGATGATGTACAAGCGTGTTTGTAAACTGTGCTTGAAGGAACAGTCCCCAAAGATAGTTGCATAACATGGTGGTAGACTGCAAATCCTAACAGAGGACACATGTTCCAGTTGCCAAAGGACAAATGTGACTTCATGGAATTTTGAGGTCTTAGGAGGCCAGCCAGACAGTAATTGCTTCATCTCCTGAGCCTTTTAGTTATATTCTATTAGATTTAAAGCTTTTTAGAAAACCCATTATGCCATGCTCTCAAATGTGATACCACTGCTGCTTTGCCAGAGCCTAAGACTGTTGTAGATGATCAGATTAGCGAAATCTTAACTGGAAAAAGCAAATCAATGTGAAAACTAAACTTTCTTCCAAACTTTAAATACTTATCTGGGACTCTTGGTTAAATTCCAACTTCTGTAGAACTGTAAAGTGAATAAAGATGACTTACGCCCCCAGAGGCAACCCCCACCCCCACCCAAGAGTACTTTGGGAGACTTGGTTGTGACTCAGCAGCCGGCGCTGTCAACTCACAGCAAGAGGCCGCAAGTTGAATTTCCTGCCTCTTAACTTTTCGGTATTGCTTCTAAGGTCTGCTCTGGTTTCCAACCAGTCATGCAAGTCAGATGAAGTGGAGGGATGATGGTGGCAGTTATTATCGCTCAGCAGAAATAAAATAGGAGTAAGATTGCTAGTTATATTGTCAAGAGTTACTGTTTTTGTTAACAGATGTGTAAAGTTGCCTTCCCCCCGTCAAATGGACATTATTAGGTTCATTTCTACATTTCAATTTTTTCACACTGTGCAGCAAACATGGAAGGGAGGAAGGAATAGAAAAGTTAACTTGTGCATCTCGAGAGGATATAGACAAAGTGAAGATTGTTTCGAATCACAGGGAAAGAATATGTTCATGCATATGTAAGTTTTCTCTTGCGTAGTATATATGCCTGCTATCCCATGAGTGTGTGTATTGTGCAGCTTAACTTGTATAGATTCTGCCAGGTACAGAGTCGGCAGATAATTCCCCATTTGCACCTTTCTATAAATTTTTAACTGAGGTAAAGTGAGGTTAATTCTCTTCATTCCAGCACACTGTGCTGCTTCTCATGTATTATAGATGTATCTTATTATTTGCGCACGCGTGCGTGTGTCGTACAAAGGAGCTGTCACTCAGACTCAAAAGTGAGCTTGCTATGGCATGTGCGTTGCAGATATCCACAATTCAGTCCTTTCTAGTAAAAAGAACATTTCATATATCCACAACTTCAGTCTTACAAAGGCTTTTACTGCTCATGTGTATTGCACAGTTACAGCTCTTTCTTTTTTATAATCTACAGTTGAATTCTGTTTAGTCATAATTTCTTTTTTTTTTCTCACAGATGTAGATATCTGAACTATGTTTTAACTATCTTTAAGTTTAATCCAGCCTGTTATGAAATCTTTGGTAGGTTGGTGGCAGGTTATGCCAGTTTCATGAATTTTCCATTTCAGTATTAATACTATTCCTTACATAGTGTTTTTAAAAGTAAAATACTTAGAAACAGGATGCCATGAAAACTCTGTTTTCAGCCCACATTGTTTCCGAACTGGAGATCAGAGAACATATAGACCAGATTTTATCACAAATCCTCAAGTGAGGCCAGAGACGAAACAAAAAAAAAGATATGCGTTAAATTTTTTCCACAACAGTTTTCATTTGCCACAAATTTCACAAGCTCGTTATGTTTTATGGCATTTTCTTTTATTGAGAATGGTAAGCAACAAGCAGCTCATACTGTTCAAGTTCTTTGCTGGGCCAACGTCTAATATGAAACCTTTCATGAGCAATAGAATACAAAACAACTAGGCACTGGTGTAATGTAAGAGATTATTTGAATAACCTCGTAAATATCTGAAATTAAAATTGCAACTTTTCCGACTGACCTGTTTATAATCTGTAATGTCAATTCCAGACAGTCAGACTTTAGTCACGCATTTGCAAACATTTTGCCCTAGCTTACTGAAGTGCAGTAATACAAAAAGTGTCGTAGAGGGGCATGAGAAACTTGGTGAAATGAGCACGTGATTTGGGATGATGAATTGATGTTGTGTGTGTTTACATGTGTGGTGGGTGTCTGTGGAGGACAAAGGAGAGTGTGATGGATGATTCCAGCAGGACATTTGTGATGGTGGCAGAGATGAGTCAGCCATGGACACAAGCACACATGCACACACACACACACACACCTGCACGCTTTCACCAACAGGCTTTGCAGATGGCCTGAAGTACTCTGGTGACATCCTTGGCTGTTGCTGTTTGGGATTCTTACACGAAGTGATTGTCCTTGTGGGTTCATAGTCTGCTGTGTGCTGAGGCGTGTGTACGTGTGTGTGTGTGTGTGTGTGTATTTGCCATTTTGCTGCAGCACCGGGCTGGTTGATTATGTGATAGATCACTATCAAGTCAAGAGACTCCTCAGTAATGCCTTCTGCTGTCACCGGCACACATACATATTCTCTCCTACGACACTATTCTAGTAGAGGAGACTGCACACAGGCACTGTTGGTGATGAGATGGGTATTCTGCTGCTTTCCACGTAGCTGAGTGGTTAATTTTAGCTGGCTGCAGTAATCACCAGAACTTTAACCCTTGAGTTGTCAGGAAAGGAAAATTTAAGATGAGCATTATGTGCCTCAAAGTAGTACTGGACATTCCTACTGAGACTGGGACGGGCGTGACAGATTTCTCCAAATAATTCCCATTAATATCACTCTTCCCTAATCTTAACCCAGAAAATCGAGTAAGCCCAAAGCAGCTAGGGTTGCTGTGAATAGGGTAAGAAATTACCCTTCTGATCTTAGAGTCTTTATTATTTCTGTATCAGAACTCGTATAGCACTGTAAGTAAGTGGTAGTATTTTGACTGCTTTTATGGTTGCTTGCTTTTATGTTTTAATTTCCATAACCTTTTAACTTTTTTTTTTAGTTATATCATCTTGTCATCCACTTACTCTCTGCAAAAGCAACGAAACTTGTTATTTAAATGCAAATATGATTTATTGAATTGACATTTTCCATCAGAAAAGGTGTGACTCAAGCTCAACATCAATCAGCTATTTCACTCTTGAGCATACACAGGTGGGATATGGGAACAACATACTACATATAATGATATTTTTATGAAACTTTATTGTCTACTGCATAGAATAATCCTATAAATTCATGCTGTGGATTTCCCCTACAATCTAAGCAGTTACCTAATTTTTCTAAGTGTGAGCACCTCTGTAAGAGCAGACATTTTTGTAGTTTTCAAGTCTGGAGCATTCAGATGTGTGTTAACACAAAGCCACAATCTTCCCAGTGGTGGACATCCCAGCAGGTTCACCCCATTTTGCAGTCTACATCTCAGACTCTTAATGTGCTAACTGAGGCTTATAATGTTAAAGTTCATGACAGTACAATTAGAAAAAGACTGAACAAATGTGGCTTGTTTGGAAAGATGGCCAGGAGGAAGCCTCTTCTCTCTACAAAAAAACATGGCAGCACAGTTTAGGTTTGCAAAGCTGCATCTGAAGAAACCACGAGACTTCTGGAACAGTTAGATTTGGACAGATGAGACCAAAGTGGAGATGTTTGAACAAAATGTACAGTGTCACGTACAACCAAACACAGCATATCAGCACAAACCCCTCATACCAGCTGTCAGCACAGTGGTGGTGGTGGGGAAAGGGGGAGGGGGGGATTTGGGCTTGTTTTGTAGCCACAGGACCTGAAGGGTGTACTAGGAAGGAAGTTCAGCACAGAGAAAAGAGACTTAGCAGATTAGAACCAAGTATAAAACATTTATACGTTTCTGCATCACCAGCTAAATACATGCAAATTCCAGTAATAATGCAATGCACAGTATGCACTTCTGTAACTTGACAGAGGGGCTTCATTTGATGGGTTTAGTAAGGTAGGGCTAAAAAGGTTACGTTTATAAAACATATTCCTACAGCAGAGAACCAGTATCTCTCCTGTAGTAAAAAAAAAAGAAGAAAAAAACAAACCATAGCCTACCATTGACAAGCTTATGTATTTAGCACTTGTTACCACAGTGATTTAGCCAAGAAATAAAAGAAGCCCTTTTTGTGACATTGAAAACTCTGAATTTAAACTTGACATAGTTCACTAACCTATTAATCTTACTTTGTAGCTCACCCTTCTGAGCTGCTCTGTATACAAAAGTATTAAAGAGTCAAATGTGAGAGCTAAAGCATGGGCTAAAAGATCATGAGCACAGCAGCAAATCTACAATAAAATGGCGAAAAAGGAAAGAAGCAAGGTGATGCAGTGGCCCAATCAAAATCAAATGCCTATAGCAGGACCTGAAGACCTGAAGGTGTACATAAATGAATGCCTGCAAATCTCAATGATCTGAAGCAATGCCATGAAGGAGATTGGACCAGAATTCCTCCACAACCATGTGAGAGACTGATAAAGTCACACAGAAAACAATTGCTTCGAGGTATTACTGCTAAAGATGAAATTCTGTTTTCACATTACTGTAGCTAAGCTGTTTTTTACTCTCTTTCACTCTTTCAAGTTGGTTTTATAGATTGAAATGCAGCTAGGCTATTTAAACTGAATTAGCTCACTTAATGGTTGTAGCCTATGTTTAAGCAAAAGTATCTTCCACTTCATGGCAAGTTGCATGTGTATTTATATTGAGTATACTAATGGTATATTTCAGGACTCTTTGGCTATAAATGGGAAATACCCACAGTATTTTTCAGGGTTACCGTGCCATAGAAGAGTGAAACAAAGTGATCTATTTATTTCAACGGTCAGAACATCACCTCAGGAAATGTTTTCCTTTTTATTGTTTAAGTGATATGTTAACTGATTCTGGTTCGTAGCTCAACAGATTGGTATATCTGCAATAATTTGCAGAAGTTACAATGAGGCATATCCTTATTTTCTTTTTCAGGTTTCCACTGGTTAAAAAATTCATACATGTTGCATTGTAATATTTCACATATCAAAAGAGACACTGTATGTTGCTAAGGATTAGTGAACCTTTAAATATGTATTTTACCGTATACTATACTGTATATTTGACTGTATACTGTTCCTTCTATCAGAGCTATCCATTAAACCCAGGGTTGCAGAGGGCTGGAGCCTGTCCCAGCAGTCATAGGGTGAGAGGCTGGACATACCTTGGGCTAACACAGAGAGACAGATATCCATTCACATGGACAACTACAGCCAGTTTAGTATCACCAATTAACCCAGCATGCATACATGTGTTTGGACTGTGGGAGGAAGTTTGAGCACCTGGAGGGAACCCATGCAGGCACGGGGAAAATATGCACGCTGAAAAGCTTGCGCCGGCCGGTGGATTTGAAAGCCTCTTGCTGTGAAGCGGCATTTCTAATCACCACACCGCTGTGCTGCCAAAGATAATGTTAAAGTGCTGTTAGTCTCATTATTAAAGAAGTTTGTATAATTCATAAGTACCTTGTTTTCATGTTGGATTTAATTGGCTTAGACAGAATAATACGGGAACATTGCACTTAATTGCATTGCATTTAATCAAATGAAAAATTGCTGTCATAGTAACCCACGCAATAAGTTGTGTCAGCCATATTGAGCTCACTACACTGTCTTACCATCACACAAAGCACACTAGTCATTTAATGAAGTTCTGTAATTTATTGGATCCATGGATCCATTAGTATAAATATAAGCATGGATGCATGTATGTATGTATTTAGTAAGAACAAATTCTTGCTCAAATAATGAGTCCGAATTTCTTCTTAGCACCGCTTTATGCAATAATTATTATCTGCTAGTATTAAAACACATTTTCGCATCTATTTACGTAAGAAGAAACATGGCTGTTACGTAGAAATTGTGCAGGAGTAAGTGGATATTATTTTTAGTCAGACTCGTGTAATGTGCTGTCTTTCTCATCAAGGATCAAATGGCAGAGCAGGGCTGCAGTGATGGAACATGTGGATGTCCTCAAGTGAAAAGAGGGGAGAGACCAGATGGGACCAGATAACCTGGCAGACTGTCTCATTTCACGGGTTGTCATCTTCAAGAACGTGGCAAACGCAGGCAGAGACGGGAAAGATGGTTTGTAGCTGCGTACGGTGGGGAGGATTTCTTCAGATTTGATGCAGATGTTTACTTGGACTCGAGGACGACCTGGTTAGATTTAGGTCGTTAAAAGTCGAACTCTCACCGACGTTACAAAACGCTATTTTTGGACACAACTTGAGAATTATAAAGCAAATGATTCAGAAGGTTCTCAAAGTATCTAAAATGATGAATTAATGACAAAAGGTGAAAAGGTCAACTTCACTGTGACATCATAATATTTTGAAAACATTGTTTTTTGTCTTTTCTGTTATGCTATACCATAATTCAGTTAAGAGAACAGAGATTGTAATTATATTCGTTCAGATACTGTGATGCGCTGCCAGTGGTGGTGATACCATTTATCCACACATCGTGGTGCTTGGAGACCTTTTGTGAAGAAGCCCCAAAGAACATTATGTCATTACATGGTATTTACTACCGGTAGTGGGTCATTTTCACTGGAAGAAAAAACTGTTCTGTACGAGGAGGGACAGCAGCTTCAGTCACAGAAATATGCACAATGGACAAATGGTGGCCTGATGTTACATTACCAGAGATCATGCAACAAACTGGTGCGACTGAAAGATTTCCACAGCCTTAAGAACACATGGAGAAAGGTGAGTAATTAATCACAGGTGAATCAGTTGGAGATCTGCTGTCAGGTGTGTCTGATAAAGGCGAAGACAGGATACGCCAACGAACCACCTCAGAGACTGGTAAACAATGAGCCAGAGAGAGGGCAGGGAAGAGAGAGAGAGCAAGGGCAACGGGGCCACCCAGGAGGATAGAGGGACCTTGACAATAACTTTTAATATAAATTTCTTCAGTGTTAACCTTCTGATATCAGTCAGCATGCTTTATACAGTTTGTCAAAAAGCCCCTTAAGAGCTGCCAAAACACATCAGGTCCTGAGGACAGAAGTGTGGAATGAAGGTCAGAGTCTGTGTGGACTGAGTGGCTGAAACGCTTCAGTGGCAGGTACTGAATACCACTCTCACGTCTTCTAATATTTATTAGTTCGTCAGGATCATGGGCAGATATGAGCACATCAGAAGGTCTCACTGACCTTTTGGCAAAAATTATTTTAAGTTTGGTGAACACATAACAGAGAATTTGTTGTTATTCAGAAGTTTAAAACCAAGTAAACACTAAATCATACAAAGTGCAGGAATCCTCAAAGCAATGTTTGGTTGCACTGTGTGGCTGGCATTTGTCCATGATGCGAGTACTTTTCAGTCAAACATGGCTCAGCTAAGGCCTAGTGCAAGCAAAGCAGCTGAGTAAGTTACCTGACATCAGTCTTACCGACTAAAGTAAAAAAAGACAAAAAATGGTGATGAAATGATAATCAGTGACATTTTTTTATTAACTCCCACTGAATTAAAGCCTAACATCTCAAATTTATTTGTGATTATGATTGCTTAATTTGAAATTAATTATGTCAGTATCCAGATATGTAAATTTCATATTTCCCATTTTCAATTACAGCAGCATTAGGTTATGTCAGTGATACATTTGGTTGGAATATCACACACAAGCGTGCGCGCGCACACACACACACATTCAGCACAATCACTTTCTTGCTGATGCAGTGATATGTTCCCTTCCCTCACCGTGGCATATATGGAAAATGTCCTGTACATTCACTATCTGAAAAATAGCTATGTGCACCCAGAATAAATGGGCTGTCACCATACCAGCTTGGATACTGTCATCTTAGCAGCATAGTGCAAGGCTGAGAAATACGGGTGGTAACTAAATCAGTCCATATTGCATGTTTTTCCATACTTACTTTTGTGCAGTCTTGGCTGCAACTTTTAGAAAGCATAAAATTAAAATTACAGATGGTAAGGATGAACTCTGTGAACTACAAAGATTTATTTAAAAATGTACGTGAGCTAAAGTTCACATTAGGGATGCTGACGTGAAAAAAATATTGTGATGGCTTATATAGAACTTATATGAAAGTGAATCTCTATGTGATAGTGCAGTGGTTTATCTCTAAAGGCAGCTATGGTCTAGGCCCGAAGGCTCTGGGGGAAATCAGTCACCAGTGTGCATGCAAAGTCTGTGTCACAAAGTCATTGTCAGAAGTCTTCTTCCTCCCATCGCTGACGTGCCCGTTCCCTCTGCCTCTCTCCTGCTTCAATCACACTAATCATTTTCATTGTTAATTACTTCTTTACCCCACAGTGTTGTCACGCCTGTGTAGAGGATAGAAAGTTATGACAGCTCATTTTTTCCTGTGCTCTACCTGCTCCAATGTGCTGGTCTATATCTTGGTGTTTTTGTTCAAATCTAACAGTACAATATTTAGCCAGTTTGTTTGGAAACTGATAGACAGTCCAGCACATACTTATAGTTCATGTGCACTTCACTTGGACAGATAACATGCTATCAGTGACACATCGAT
Source organism: Tylochromis polylepis (assembly GCA_015107715.1). Lineage (NCBI taxonomy): Eukaryota > Metazoa > Chordata > Actinopteri > Cichliformes > Cichlidae > Tylochromis > Tylochromis polylepis. The sequence continues at coordinate 8,345 of VVHJ01009057.1, read as the reverse complement.
AACTTTCATGTCAGCAGTGCAGCAGTCTGCCAGCAGCAGTGTAACAACATCTGGGGTGAAGACAAAGTCACTGCTTAAAGTCACTGTGTTAGATCTTGCTAAATGTCATGTTAATGAGTACAGGCATGCATCTCCATTCCAGCTACTTTAAAATTTGCATATGACCTGGGACTCATTACTGCAATTAAGAAACATAGGGTATGTAATTTACTGCAGTTATCATGTAGATGCACAGATATCTTTGCTAGGTACAACTGCTTAACTGCTTAAGTTTTCACCATGTTGACATGGTCAAGACGACCTTCTGAAGTTCAAATCGAGCATCAGAATGGAGAAAGAAGGGAATTTAAGAGATTTTGAACGTGGAATGGACTTTTGTGCCAAATGGGCTAGTTTGCTGGGATTTTCACACACAACCATCTCCAGGGTTTGTAGAGAGTGGTCCAAAAAAGAGAAAATATCCGGTTAGCAGCAGTCCTCTGGAGAAGAGAAGCTGATAGGAAGGCAACAGTAGCTTAACTAAGTAACTCAAATAACCACTCATTACCGGGTGCCAGGTAGGGGTGGGTTTCAATTATCAATTTTCCAATTCAAATCAATTTTAGCTTGAATAACAGTTAAAACAGCAAATGAGCGCAGGTAAACAGATTCCACACAAAGACGGAAACACAATCTGTGAGATGTCGACTTTCTCACCCAACGCCACGTACACGGACACGCCGTCGGGGCTGAAAGCCGACAGCTCACAGATTCTGATGCTGCAGGTTTTGTCACTCTCCGACCAAAATTCACTGAACCAGCAGCAAAAGAAGATCCAAACTTTGCTTCATGTTTGATAAACATCGTCATTAATTCCCTTTTACCTTTGCTGCTTTGCTTTCACCACGATAAAATCACACTTCCTGCACATCTCTTTCTCTCTCAGTGTACTTCAAGAACAGTTTCTCATCTCAAATCTCTGTTTTCTGCATTATTCGCTCGCTTATTACCCACCGGTCTACCGTTGGGTCCAGCACTGTCAGCAGCTGTTTTTTTTTTTTCAAAAATGACCTCTGACAACAAAGCCTCATTTCTGCTGTTCAATACCGAAGAAATTTAAACCTTTTAAAATGATGCCAAATTACAAAACTCTTAGCTGTGTCTCTAATAAAACCTCTGTGACTTTGCTCTGCTTCACTTCAGCAGCATCAGGTAATGTTCATATGTTGATTCATGGTTTTCTTCAGTTTTTGATCTACTGCAGAATATTTTTAAGGCGGTTATCTGCTATGAAAAGCCAGGCCAGGAAAATCTCCTTCTTGTTTTTCTGTGTTTTATCCTCAGTTACTTTGACACAAAGTGATGCTTACACCTCTGATGAAGTCTCACAAGTGTCAGTACTGATAAATGATCAGAATTATAATATTTCTGACTGTCTGAGGCTAAATTTCCCCAATTCTAATCAAATCGAATGGAATCAGGGATCGAATCGATTATAGAAACCGGTGACGATACCCAGCCCTAGTGCCGGGTGCTGCTCCTTTTAGCTAAGAACAGGAAACATACTACAATTCTCATGGGTTCACCAAAATTGGACAACAAAAGATTGCAAACATGTTGCCTGGTCTGATGAGTCTCGACTTCTGCTGTAACATTCAGACACTTCGGTCAACATGAAAGGGATGTAAGGGTGACTTAAAACCCCCTGGTGCCAGCTGAGCATTGTTTAAACACCACAGCCTACCTGAGTGTTGTTGCCAACAAATGTCCATTCCCACAGTGTACCCATCTGCTTCAATGTTTTGTTTCCAGCAGGATAACACATCACATCACAAAGCTCAAATCATCTCAAACTGGTTTCTTGAACAGTGAGTTCATCGTACTCAAATGGCCTCCACAGTCACCATATCTCAATCCACCAGAGCACCTTTAGGGTGTGGTGGAATGGGATAAACAGCAAACAAATCTGCAGCAACTGTGTGATACTGTCATGTCAACATGGAACAAAATCTCAGAGGAATGTTTCCAGCACCTTGTTGAATCTGTGCCACAAAGGACGTTTTGAAGGAAAGAGGGGGTCCAATCCCAGCAAGGTAGTATGTAGGCTATGTAGTAAGCTGTAACTAAATATATAAATTTTAAACATACTCAGGCATTCAGTAAGCAACAACTACAATACTGCCTGAAGTAAGGTAATATCTAACTAATTATGGTCTATAAGCAGTTTCACCTTAAGAGATCAAAGGGTGCCTTTTATTCTGCAGGTATTTTACTCCAGTGTCATCCCAGTCCTTCGCTATTCAATGAACAGAAATCCAGAGAAACACATGATCTAATGCTGAACCCAACAATCAGTTATTACCTCATACTGTTTATCACTAACACTATCACGAATCATTACTGCTACTGTTTATCAAGCAAATACAGGGACAAGAAAAAGGACACCACCCTGTCCCTTCTGAAATTCTACAACATAGCATGTAGTCATTCGTAATATTATTGAGACTGAAAAGTTCAAATATCAAGGATACATTTTTAATAATTTACCCAACACTACTGGTTGAGTGTTTGAGCAGGTAACAGGTCAGTGTACTGCCCAAAGACCTTGTCAGATCACATTAGGCGACATCTCGATTAAACCTGAGTGCTTTCAGTCACACCAGAGCAAGTCCTCACTTCCTCTTCCACAACAAACTCAGAAGATGGAGACGCATCAGCATCAACACCGCCTTAAGACTGGTTAAGGTGCAAAGACATGTGGGAAAATCTATGATGTGAACCTCTGCCCTGCAGCTAAACAAGACATCACTGTCATATCTCACCCATTTAATATATCGCTCTTCTCTACTTCTCTAGCCTCTTTTCACATGCCCTTAGTACTTCTGAATTCTTCTGTCAGTCCATGCTTTGTTCTGTACAGCATTTTTCATAGATCTCCGGTGCACAGAATCAATTTAGGATTTGAGTTCTCTGGTACTGGTGGAAAGGCATGGAAAAGATGGTCAGACAAGTATAGTTCAAAGCTGACAAGCTGTGTCTGGATACACATTAAAGCTTATTCAGTGCTTTCTACATCTCCTTGCCTTAGGGCATAGAAACAGAGGGGGAGAGTGACAGAGGGGGAAAAATATTCATGACTGGATGAGCATCAAGGAGAAATGGAGCATTAGAAAGGGGCGATAGCAGCAGTGCATTCCCTGTTGTGTAGGCCCTGTGCACGCCAGTAAAATGTCTTTAAAACCTTTGAATAACGAGTATTAACGAGTACTGATGCACTTTGTTACACATATAAGTGGTTAAGAAGATGGATGGGTATTCCATATGTGTCCCAGCAGATGTATTGAGGCTGTGCTGTAAATATATGCAACAACTCAATCACTTTGTGTTTGGGAGATGAGACTGTGCCTGTGTGACGTGTTGTGCAGGCTCAGGTCCAAACTGGCACACTGCCTGATGACTGTGACAGCTGCCAACAATGGTGCCCATAAGGGAATGTGGCATACAGTGTGGACCTCAACAAAGCATAAGGCCATATATCAATCTTTTCACATTGTGTTAAAGTCCCAAAGCACATCTCCCCCACGGCCCGCTATTGTTTTGGCAGAACACAGCTACAAATTAAAGTGTGAGGCTTTGCTAATTCGTTGGCAATTAAAGCACGACGGAAGTAATTTTAACACAAACTCCAGGTATTTCTGACTGGTGACATGTTTTTACTAATTTTCCATGACATCCTAAGAAAAGATTAGTGATCTGTAGGAACTAGTGGAATAAGTAGAAAGATAGTAGAAAGGCACAGGAACTACACCACAGAGTAATGAACAAGACAGAGTTCAGCAGCAGATATAGTTTTATAAGCTGCTGAATATACAGTATGGTGTCCGCATACTATAATTGCATTTTCTTGTCAGTCTGATTAGATAGAAAATCTTGCACTGTATGCATGATACTACATCAGCATGGTGAAGCATTTATCTCATGCTTCACCACAGTCTGTAGAAAGTGATCCATCTTAGAGTCACTAGAACAGTCAGCCTGTCCCTAAATGTTACTACTACTACAGAAACATCTTAATATTTCAGCCTATCGTATAGTTAATTTAAATGACAACATTATTTTGTCATTTAATATTCTGTAAAAACTTTTTTTTTTCTTAAACCTGCAGCTTGGCACCAGTTTGAATACTGAAATAGCATTTTATGAACACCATTTCCACGCAGCACAGAGAAATCTAGTGGCAGTGATTGCAGCTTTGCAAAGCTTTCTTGTTTGCTCAACTTTTACACCAAATACATAAATTAGCATCTCAACAATGGTAAGCTTATGAATGTGATTAACTTGTTAAAATGTTTAGTGGGTGGTGGTGGCGGCAGCAGCAGAGCAACCAAAGCAGCAGGTCATTTTTATGTTTGTATTCACATCGAACTTTTGTGACACATAATTTAAAATCTTGCATAATTTGTCACCGTGAGCAGAATGCCAAACAACACGTGGGTGAATGCCTTCAGTTATTTGCATTCACACATAACTTCAAGTTTTCCAGTCGACCAGAAACCAACAGTTGTGTGTCCTTGAGATGTTATGATGATTGACCGCATAACCAGCAGGATCAATTTAAATGATCTATTTGGTGAAATAGTTTCCATTGCATGAAAAAGTTTGGAAAGTCTTTTGGTGTCACCTGGATTCATCAGAAGTGATGTGATCTGTTTGCTTCTAGATGTTCATAATAGCAGGGCCTTTCCTTCTGCAAAAGTGTTTAATTTCATGCATATTTTTAGGATACTTTAATTTAAAGTATCTCAGGGTTGGGGTTTTGAATTATCCCTACCAAAACATCAGTTTGATTCTCTTTTTCCTATTCTGTCTTTAATTTAATTTCTGCTGTGGGTTATATTCTTGCTGCATCATCCAATCTCTCCTAGCAGTAAGATCAGGAACAGGTGCTTTAACGTTCATCTAAAGAATTTCTTAATACAATTCCCTCAATTCCCAAGGAACTTATGAAATTATAGTGTCCACCAATGGAGACTGTTGTGCTTTGTTTATCCTTATGGAGGACAAATGAACAAATATGTCACAGTCAGCTTTGTGTTCTCAGTGGTTTTTGTGATTCCTTGTAGTGTTGAGGACCACATAGGCTTTAGTTTGGCTCTTTTTTGTACAGTTCATAGTTTTCCTTTGACATTTCTCTCTGTTTATATTCTAGTTCATCTTTTTGGTTATGTGATATTTAATTAGCTTTTGTGCTCCCTCCCTGTTCCCTCTATCTTGTCTCTGTGTTTGTTTATCTTCTGTTCGCATGTCTTAGTCTGGGTCTCGCTATGTAAGTGTGTTTGTTCCTGTTTTATTCTGATAGTTTTGTGTCTTGTGTGCTTCGTATTGACTTTTACTTCCCTTGTTTTGTTATCCTGGTTTTGTTGTAGCTGTCTTACCCAGTGTTTTCCATCTCCCTAATTACCTGGTGTGTATTTAAGTCCTCAGTTTCTTTTTGCTCTTTGGCATGTTCTACCTCTTGCTGTGGGCTCTGTTTCCTCCTTAGTGCCTTGTTTGTGAGTTTCTAGTTTCTGCCTAGCCTGAGTTATTTTGTCATCCTTAGTTGAGCAATAAAGCTGCTATTGATTTTTACGTTTGTGTATTTTGAATCCTGCACTTGGGTCCTCCTTTGCCTGCCACACAGTTGTCCCTGACAAAATATTGATGAAAGTTGTGTTTATTTCTTTCAGGATTGCACGTTGTGCTCTTGGTGTGATATTTACAGGGTGACTACTCCTGAGGAAAGTTTCAGTGGTCTACAGTTTTCCTCCCTTTTGTGGATCATTTGCCTTATTGTGGATGGGTGATCAGCCAGGTCTTGTTAGGTAGAAAGTCTTGTACTTCCAGTACTTCCAGAAATGCAGTAACTTCCAGCTCCATGCAATTCTATAAATTATCTTTTATGGTCCTGTGAAGGTTGAGCTGATCACACCAAGCAGTGTTTTGTGAGAAATGAAGTCTTTTACAAAAGCTTTAGCTGTAGAAAGGGACACTGCAACAACCTTTTCTACTATTTTATGTTTAGTACAGTAAGTAACGTACTTTTTCCAACCTACACTGTGGAAAGAAAACTCGTTCTGTGTTCAACAGAAACCCGTTTTGGTTAGACCAGGATCAGATTTTATAAATAAATGCAGATTTCCTGGTAATTAAACCTTTTTTTCTGAAAAGCATCTTTAGTACTTATTCGTTCCTACTGTTAAAAAAATGGCTCTGAGAGACAATTTAAGGCAGCGACTCAAACATCATCATGTCACTTCTTGCTCAGTATACAGGATAAACCAGCTGCCCCAGTGTATGACCTCTCCAGTGGCATCTTCACTGTAACTCTGGAAGTGTTTTCAAAAGCTGAGTAATGCAGTTGAGTACGCACAGCACCCCCATATTACCCGGAATGAACAGCAAACACAAGTCCCTTCTGACACATATGGAGTAAGCTTCACTTTAGATCTGAGTTCACTGAGATGGGAGGATATTTCTAGGTCAGTGAAACAGACAAGCACTTGTATGCCTTTCAGATGTGCTGTAATTTTTACTCTTCTCTCACAGATGGAGAGGGTCAGTTAATGCTGTATTTAGCTACATGAACTGTCAGCTTGCTGACTGCTGGCGCAAACTAGCTTGTGTTTTTATTTTCATGGCTAAACCAACATGTCACTGGTAAATGTTTAATTTTATAAATGAGAACGTCAAAGTGAACTCCATTTTTAGCCAGGGAGTAACCATTAAAGTGAGGAAACTCTGTTGTTTAAAAGCTTCCCATCTTTAAAAACGCATGACCTGTAGAGAGAAGTATTTTTTTGGACTTCAGATGCTGCAGGTTGGCTCACGTTCTGTTTAATGAAATGAGAAACAGCCTGGGAGATAACCGTTGTGAAGGTAATCTGAGTCGGTTAATTAAAGTGTGTCTAAAAAGGCTGGATTTAATCAGTATTTTAAATATCAAAAATATCAAAAACGTATTTCCAGAGCAAACCAGTATTCTAACAGCTAACACAAAAGAGCTGTGATTACTCTGAAAATAGGCTGCAGTGTAAAAGAAAGTGAGGGAGATGAAAGAGTAGCTTTGCTGTTGGTGTCACTGGAGAGAAAAACATTAACTAATCTATACTGCCCTCAACAGGGAATAGGTGAATTCTCAAAGGTGGCGGTGAGAAATATGGAGTTAATCTTAAACTGCTATTTAAGGTACAGTAGCTGATTAGTGGAGCTCATTTAATATTACAGTGCTACTACATGTAGTTTTTTTTTTTAACATTAAACTACATCTAAAGGTAATTAATGGAATTACAGATGAGGACAAAATTATTAGCCCCCCTATATTTTTTGGGGGGTGGGGTCAAAAATTTCCCAAGTGCCTTTATAACATAGCAAGAGATTTTCAAAATAGCATTTCTTAATAGACTTTCTTTAGACAGCATAAATGACTTCTATTTGCACACGATAACAGAATTATTTCAGAAAAAACAAAAACGACCTCTGAAAAACAGACTTTTTCATTGGGCCATGGCACAAATGATGTGCTTTAACTTGTAATCTTGTAAAATCCAGTTAAAACTGAGGGTTATCTTTTAATTTGCACATTGTCTAAAAACTTCAGAAAGTGTTTGAGCTGCCCCTTGAGAAGGCAAAAACCAAAGAAATCAGTTTAGACTTGAGAAAAAGAATCGTTGGTGTTCAGAAAGCAGGAGATTGATGTACAAAGTTATCACACTGTTTTCAAGTGTCAAGAAGTGTCAAGAACTAGAGTGAGAAGTTTCATCAAGGCTCTTCAAAGAGAGCCACACAGTACAGAACAAGCCTGACTGAGGTAGGAAGTGAAAGATTTCAAAGTCTCTGGAAAGAAAACTGGTGAGAGACGTGAGTAAAGACCTCAGAACAATTCCAGAGACACCAGTTGATGACTTAGCCAAGTCTCGAACTGTAGTCTCAAAGAAGACAATCACTGGAACCTTGCACAGGAACAGACTGTGAGGTTTCAGACTGAGAGAATCTCCACTTCTGCAGAAGAGAAACCTTCAAAGCCACACTGAAGTACATTACTATGCAAAAGTGTTGATTCTCCTCTTTATATTTTCCCTTGTTTAAAAATGGCTTCTTGACAGCCACCCCTCCACTGAGACCATTTCTGATGAAGCTTCAGTGAACAGTAGATGGATCAGCTGAAGGTCCAGTTACATCTCTCAGGCCCTGTTTCAGGTCTTTGCTGGATTTGTTTCTGTGTTTCTTAAGGACATGACTTTCAGATACTGATCATCTACAGTAGATGGCCTGACACTTCTTCTTTTGTCATCCACTTGTCAAATTTTTTTTCCAAGACATACTGCACA